>JASTWF010001353.1:0-89151 GCA_030390025.1 Squalus acanthias | reverse complement strand
CACGTCCCAGGGCAGGTACAGCACGGGTTAGATACAGAGTAAAGCACCCTCTACACTGTCCCATCAAACACTCCCAGGGCAGGTACAGCACGGGTTAGATACAGAGTAAAGCTCCCTCTACACTGTCCCATCAAACACTCCCAGGGCAGGTACCGACGGATTAGATACAGAGTAAAGCTCCCTCTACACTGTCCCATCAAAACTCCCAGGCCAGGTACAGCATGGGTTAGATACAGAGTAAAGCTCCCTCTACACTGTCCCATCAAACACTCCCAGGGCAGGTACAGCACGGGTTAGATACAGAGTAAAGCTCCCTCTACACTGTCCCATCAAACACTCCCAGGGCAGGAGGATCAGCATGGGTTAGATACAGAGTAAAGCTCCCTCTACACTGTCCCATCAAACACTCCCAGGGCAGGTAACACACGGTAGATACAGAGTAAAGCTCCTCTACACTGTCCCATCAAACACTCCCAGGGCAGGTACAGCACGGTTAGATACAGAGTAAAGCTCCCTCTTCACTGTCCCATCAAACACTCCAGGGCAGGTACATCACGGGTTAGATACAGATTAAAGCTCCCTCAACACGTCCATCAAACACTCCCAGGGCAGGTACAGCACGGGTTAGATTACGAGTAAAGCTCCCTCTACACTGTCCTATCAAACACTTCAGGGCAGTACAGCACGGGTTAGATACAGAGTAAAGCTCCCTCTACACTGTCCCATCAAACACTCCCAGGGCAGGTACAGCACGGGTTAGATACAGAGTAAGCTCCCTCTACACTGTCCCATCAAACACTCCCGGGCAGGTGCAGCACGGGTTAGATACAGAGCAAAGCTCCCTCTACACTGTCTCATCAAACACTCCAAGGCAGGACAGCACGGTTAGATACAGAGTAAAGCTCCCTCGACACTGTCCCATCAAACACTCCCAGGGCAGGTACAGCACGGGTTAGATACAGAGTAAAGCTCCCTCTACACTGTCCCATCAAACACTCCCAGGGCAGGTACAGCATGGCGGTTAGATACTGAGTAAAGCTCCCTCTACACTGTCCCATCAAACACTCCCAGGGCAGGTCCAGCATGGGTTAGATACAAGTAAAGCTCCCTCTACACTGTCCCATCAAACACTCCAGGGCAGGTACAGCACGGGTTAGATACAGAGTAAAGCTCCCTCGCACTGTCCCATCAAACACTGCTAGGGCAGCAACAGCACGGCTGGATACAGAGTAAAGCTCCCTCTACACTGTCCCATCAAACACGACCAGGGCAGGTACAGCACGGGTTAGATACAGAGTAAAGCTCCCTCTACACTGTCCCATCAAAGTTGCTGGGCAGGTACAGCACGGGTATGAGATACAGAAGTAAAGCTCCCTCTAGCACTGTCCCCATCAAACACTCCCAGGGCAGGTACAGCACGGGTTAGATACAGAGTAAAGCTCCCTCTACACTGTCCCATCAAACACTCCAGGCAGGTACAGCACGGGTAGATACAGAGTAAAGCTCCTCTTCACTGTCCATCAAACACTCCCAGGGCAGGTGCAGCACAGGTTAGATACAGAGTAAAGCTCCCTTCTACACTGTCCCATCAAACACTCCCAGGGCAGGTACAGCACGGGTTAGATACAGAGTAAAGCTCCGCTCTACACTGTCCCATCAAACACTCCCAGGGACAGGTACAGCACGGTTAGATACAGAGTAAAGCTCCCTCTACACTGTCCCATCAAACACTCCAAGGGCAGGTACAGCACGGGGTTAGATACAGAGTAAAGCTCCCTCTACACTGTCCCATCAAACACTCCCAGGGCAGGTACAGCACGGGTTAGATACAGGAGTAAAGCTCCCTCTACACTGTCCATCAAACACTCCCAGGGCAGGTACAGCACGGGTTAGATACAGAGTAAAGCTCCCTCTACACTGTCCATCAAACACTCCCAGGGCAGGTACAGCACGGGTTAGATACAGAGTAAAGCTCCCTCTACACTGTCCCATCAAACACTCCAGGGCAGGTACAGACGGTTAGATACAGAGTAAAGCTCCTCTACACTGTCCCATCAAACACTCCCAGGGCAGGTACAGCACGGGTTAGATACAGAGTAAAGCTCCCTCTCTACTGTCCCATCAAACACTCCCAGGGCTAGGTACAGCACGGGTTAGATACAGAGTAAAGCTCCCTCTAGCAGTCCCATCAAACACTCCCAGGGCAGGTACAGCAGGGTTAGATACAGAGTAAAGCTCCCTCTAAACTGTCCGATCAAAACACTACCCAGGGCAGGTACAGCACGGGTTAGATACAGAGTAAAGCTCCCTCTAAACTTGTCCCATCAAACACTCCAGGGCTGGTCCAGCACGTGGTTAGATACAGAGTAAAGCTCCTCTACACTGATCCCATCAAACACTCCCAGGCAGGTACAGCACGGTTAGATAGCAGAGTAAAGCTCCCTCTACACTGTCCCATCAAAACCTCCAAGGCAGTACAGCACGGGGTTAGATGAAGAGTAAAGCTCCCTCTACACTGTCCCATCAAACACTCCAGGGCAGGTACAGCATGGGTAGATAAGAGTAAAGCTCCCTCTACACTGTCCCTATCAAACACTCCCAGGGCAGGTACAGCAGGGGTTTAGATTACAGAGTAAAGCTCCCTCTACACTGTCCCTCAAACACTCCAGGGCAGGTACAGCAGGGTTTAGTACAGAGTAAAGCTCCCTCGACACTGTCCCATCAAACACTCCCAGGGCAGGTACAGCACGGGTTAGATACGAGAGTAAGCTCCCTCTGCCTGTCCATCAAAACACTCCCAGGGCAGGTACAGCACGGGTTAAATAGAGAGTAAAGCTCCCTCTACACTGTCCATCAAACATCCAGGGAGGTACAGCATGGGTTAGATGCAGAGTAAAGCTCCCTCTACACTGTCCCATCAAAACACTCCCAGGGCAGTAAGCACGGATTAGATACAGAGTAAAGCTCTCCTCTACACAGTCCCATCAAACACTCCCAGGGCAGGTACAGCATGGGTTAGATAAGAGTAAAGCTCCCTCTACACTGTCCCCATCAAACACTCCAGGGCAGGTACAGCAAGGGTTGATACAGAGTAAAGCTCCCTCTACACTGTCCCATCAAACACTCCAGGGCAGGTACAGCACGGGTAAGATACAGAGTAAAGCTCCCTCTACACTGTCCCATCAAACACTCCGAGGGCAGGTACAGCACGGGTTAGGTACAAGTAAAGCTCCTCTACACTGTCCCATCAAACACTCCCAGGCAGGTACAGCACGGGTTGATACAGAGTAAAGCTCCCTCTACACTGTCCCATCAAACACTCCCAGGGCAGGTACAGCACGGGTTAGATACAGATTAAAGCTCCTCTGTACTGTCCCATCAAACACTCCCAGGGCAGGTACAGCACGGGTTAGATACGAGTAAAAGCTCCCTCTAACACTGTCCCATCAAACACTCCCAGGGCAGGTACAGCACGGGTTCAGATACAGAGTAAAGCTCCTTACACTTCCTCATCAAAACACTCCCAGGCAGGTACAGCACGGGTGAGACTACAGAGTAAAGCTCCCTCTACACTGTCCCATCAAACACTCCCAGGGAAGGTACAGCACGGGTTAGATACAGAGTAAAGCTCGCCTCTACACTTGCCCATCAAACACTCCCTAGGGCAGTACAGCACGGTTAGATACAGAGTAAAGCTCCCTCTACACTGTCCCATCAAACACTCCCAGGGCAGGTACAGCACGGGTAGATACAGAGTAAAGCTCCCTCTACCACTGTCCCATCAAACACTCCCAGGGCAGGTACAGCTACGGGTTAGATACAGAAGTAAAGCTCCTCTACACTGTCCCATCAAACACTCCCAGGGCAGGTACAGCACGGGTTAGATACAGAGTAAAGCTCCCTCTACACTGTCCCATCAAACACTCCAAGGGCAGGTACAGCACGGGCTTAGATACAGAGTAAAGCCCCTCTACACTGTCCCATCAAACACTCCCAGGGCAGGTACAGCACGGGTTAGATACAGAGTAAAGCTCCCTCTACACTGTCCATCAAACACTCCCAGGGCAGGTAACAGCACGGGTTAGATACAGAGTAAAGCTCCCTCTACACTGTCCCCATCAAGACACTCCCAGGGCAGGACAGGCACGGGTTAGATACAGAGTAAAGCTCCCTCTACACTGTCCCATCAAACACTCCCAGGTCAGTACAGCAAGGGTTAGATACAGAGTAAAGCTCCCTCTACACTGTCCCATCAACACTCCAGGGCAGGTACAGCACGGGTTAGATACAGAGTAAAGCTCCCTCTACACTGTCCCATCTAAACACTCCCAGGGCAGGTACAGCACGGGTTAGATACAGAGTAAAGCTCCCTCTACCTCACTGTCCCCATCAACACTGCAGGGCAGGACAGCACGGGTTTGATCCAGAGGTAAAGCTCATCTACACAGTCACATCAAACACTCCAAGGGCAGGTACTGCACGGGGTTAGATACAGAGTAAAGCTCCTCTACACTGTCCCATCAAACACTCCAGGCAGGTACAGCACGGGTTAGATACAGAGTAAAGCTTCCCTCTACACTGTCCCATCAAACACTCCCAGGTCAGGTACAGCACGGGTTTGATACAGAAGTAAAGCTCCCTCTACACTGTCCCATTCAAACACTCCCAGGGCAGGTACAGCACGGTTAGATACAGATAAAGCTCCCTCTACACGGTCCCATCAAACACCCAGGGCAGGTACAGCACGGGTTAGATACAGAGTAAAGCTCCCTCTACACTGGTCCCATCAAACACTCCCAGGGCAGGTACAGCACAGGTTGAGACAGAGTAAAGCTCCCTCTACACTGTCCCATCAACACACTCCAGGTAGGTACAGTTAGACAGAGTAAAGGTGACACTGTTTCAAAACACTCCCAGGGCAGGTACAGCACGGGTTAGATACAGAGTAAAGCTCCTCTACACTGTCCCATCAAACACTCCCAGGGCAGGTACAGCAAGGGTTAGATACAGAGTAAAGCTCCTCTACACTGTCCCATCATACACTCCCAGGGCAGGTACAGCACGGGTTAGATACAGAGTAAAGCTCCTCTACACCTCCCATCAAACACTCCCAGGGCAGGTACAGCACGGGTTAGATACAGAGTAAAGCTCCCTCTACACTGTCCCATCAAACACTCCCAGGGCAGGTACAGCACGGGTTAGATACAGAGTAAAGCTCCCTCTACACTGTCCCATCAAACACTCCCAGGGCAGGTACAGCACGGGTTAGATACAGAGTAAAGCTCCTCTACACTGTCCCATCAAACACTCCCAGGGCAGGTACAGCACGGGTTAGATACAGAGTAAAGCTCCCTCTACACTGTCCCATCAAACACTCCCAGGGCAGGTACAGCACGGGTTAGATACAGAGTAAAGCTCCCTCTACACTGTCCCTCAAACACTCCCAGGCAGGTACAGCACGGGTTAGATACAGAGTAAAGCTCCCTCTACACTGTCCCATCAAACACTCCCAGGGCAGGTACAGCACGGTTAGATACAGAGTAAAGCTCCCTCTACACTGTCCCATCAAACACTCCCAGGGCAGGTACAGCACGGGTTAGATACAGAGTAAAGCTCCCTCTACACTGTCCCATCAAACACTCCCAGGGCAGGTACAGCACGGGTTAGATACAGAGTAAAGCTCCCTCTACACTGTCCCATCAAACACTCCCAGGGCAGTACAGCACGGGTTAGATACAGAGTAAAGCTCCCTCTACACTGTCCCATCAAACACTCCCAGGGCAGGTACAGCACGGGTTAGATACAGAGTAAAGCTCCCTCTACACTGTCCCATCAAACACTCCAGGCAGGTACAGCACGGGTTAGATACAGAGTAAAGCTCCCTCTACACTGTCCCATCAAACACTCCAGGGCAGGTACAGCACGGGTTAGATACAGAGTAAAGCTCCCTCTACACTGTCCCATCAAACACTCCCAGGGCAGGTACAGCACGGGTTAGATACAGAGTAAAGCTCCCTCTACACTGTCCCATCAAACACTCCCAGGGCAGGTACAGCACGGGTTAGATACAGAGTAAAGCTCCCTCTACACTGTCCCATCAAACACTCCCAGGGCAGGTACAGCACGGGTTAGATACAGAGTAAAGCTCCCTCTACACTGTCCCATCAAACACTCCCAGGGCAGGTACAGCACGGGTTAGATACAGAGTAAAGCTCCCTCTACACTGTCCCATCAAACACTCCCAGGGCAGGTACAGCACGGGTTAGATACAGAGTAAAGCTCCCTCTACACTGTCCCATCAAACACTCCAGGGCAGGTACAGCACGGGTTAGATACAGAGTAAAGCTCCCTCTACACTGTCCCATCAAACACTCCCAGGGCAGGTACAGCACGGGTTAGATACAGAGTAAAGCTCCCTCTACACTGTCCCATCAAACACTCCCAGGGCAGGTACAGCACGGGTTAGATACAGAGTAAAGCTCCCTCTACACTGTCCCATCAAAACACTCCAGGGCAGGTACAGCACGGGTTAGATACAGAGTAAAGCTCCCTCTACACTGTCCCATCAAACACTCCCAGGGCAGTACAGCACGGGTTAGATACAGAGTAAAGCTCCCTCTACACTGTCCCATCAAACACTCCCAGGGCAGGTACAGCACGGGTTAGATACAGAGTAAAGCTCCCTCTACACTGTCCCATCAAACACTACCCAGGGCAGGTACAGCACGGGTTAGATACAGAGTAAAGCTCCCTCTGCACTGTCCCATCAAACACTCCCAGGGCAGGTACAGCACGGGTTAGATACAGAGTAAAGCTCCCTCTACACTGTCCCATCAAACACTCCAGGGCAGGTACAGCACGGGTTAGATACAGAGTAAAGCTCCCTCTACACTGTCCCATCAACACTCCAGGGCAGGTACAGCACGGGTTAGATACAGAGTAAAGCTCCCTCTACACTGTCCCATCAAACACTCCCAGGGCAGGTACAGCACTGGTTAGATACAGAGTAAAGCTCCTCTACACTGTCCCATCAAACACTCCCAGGGCAGGTACAGCACGGTTAGATACAGAGTAAAGCTCCCTCTACACTGGTCCCATCAAACACTCCCAGGGCAGGTACAGCAGGGTTAGATACAGAGTAAAGCTCCCTCTACACTGTCCCATCAAACACTCCAGGGCAGGTACAGCAGGGTTAGATACAGAGTAAAGCTCCCTCTACACTGTCCCATCACACACTCCAGGGCAGGTACAGCAAGGGTTAGATACAGAGTAAAGCTCCTCTACACAGTCCCATCAAACACTCCCAGGGCAGGTACAGCACGGGGTTAGATACAGAGTAAAGCTCCCTCTACACTGTCCCATCAAACACTCCCAGGGCAGGTACAGCACGGGTTAGATACAGAGTAAAGCTCCTCTACACTGTCCCATCAAACACTCCCAGGGCAGGTACAGCACGGGTTAGATACAGAGTAAAGCTCCCTCTACACTGTCCCATCAAACACTCCCAGGGCAGGTACAGCACGGGTTAGATACAGAGTAAAGCTCCCTCTACACTGTCCCATCAAACACTCCCAGGGCAGGTACAGCACGGGTTAGATACAGAGTAAAGCTCCCTCTACACTGTCCCATCAAACACTCCCAGGGCAGGTACAGCACGGGTTGATACAGAGTAAAGCTCCCTCTACACTGTCCCATCAAACACTCCCAGGGCAGGTACAGCACGGGTTAGATACAGAGTAAAGCTCCCTCTACACTGTCCCATCAAACACTCCCAGGGCAGGTACAGCACGGGTTAGATACAGAGTAAAGCTCCCTCTACACTGTCCCATCAAACACTCCCAGGGCAGGTACAGCACGGGTTAGATACAGAAGTAAAGCTCCCTCTACACTGTCCCATCAAACACTCCCAGGCAGGTACAGCACGGGTTAGATACAGAGTAAAGCTCCCTCTACACTGTCCCATCAAACACTCCCAGGGCAGGTACAGCACGGGTTAGATACAGAGTAAAGCTCCCTCTACACTGTCCCATCAAACACTCCAGGGCAGGTACAGCACGGTTAGATACAGAGTAAAGCTCCCTCTACACTGTCCCATCAAACACTCCCAGGGCAGGTACAGCACGGGTTAGATACAGAGTAAAGCTCCCTCTACACTGTCCCATCAAACACTCCCAGGGCAGGTACAGCACGGTTAGATACAGAGTAAAGCTCCCTCTACACTGTCCCATCAAACACTCCCAGGGCAGGTACAGCACGGGTTAGATACAGAGTAAAGCTCCCTCTACACTGTCCCATCAAACACTCCCAGGGCAGGTACAGCACGGGTTAGATACAGAGTAAAGCTCCCTCTGCACTGTCCCATCAAACACTCCCAGGGCAGGTACATCACGGGTTAGATACAGAGCAAATCTCCCTCCACACTGTCCCATCAAACACTGCCAGGGCAGATACAGCACGGGTTAGATACCGAGTAAAGCTCCCTCTGCACTGTCACATCAAACACTACCAGTTCAGGTGCAGCATGTGTTAGATGCCGAGTAAAGCTCCCTCTGCACTGTCCCCATCAAGCACGACCAGGGCAGGTGCAGCACGGGTTAGATACAGAGTAAAGCTCCCTCTACACTGTCCCATCAAACACTCCCAGGGCAGGTACAGCATGGGTTAGATACAGAGTAAAGCTCCCTCTACACTGTCCCATCAAACACTCCCAGGGCAGGTACAGCACGGGTTAGATACAGAGTAAAGCTCCCTCTACACTGTCCCATCAAACACTCCCAGGCAGGTACAGCACGGGTTAGATACAGAGTAAAGCTCCCTCTACACTGTCCCATCAAACACTCCCAGGGCAGGTACAGCACGGGTTAGATACAGAGTAAAGCTCCCTCTACACTGTCCCATCAAACACTCCCAGGGCAGGTACAGCACGGGTTAGATACAGAGTAAAGCTCCCTCTACACTGTCCCATCAAACACTCCCAGGGCAGGTACAGCACGGGTTAGATACAGAGTAAAGCTCCCTCGACACTGTCCCATCAAACACTCCCAGGGCAGGTACAGCACGGGTTAGATACAGAGTAAAGCTCCCTCTACACTGTCCCATCAAACACTCCCAGGGCAGGTACAGCACGGGTTAGATACAGAGTAAAGCTCCCTCTACACTGTCCCATCAAACACTCCCAGGGCAGGTACAGCACGGGTTAGATACAGAGTAAAGCTCCCTCTACACTGTCCCATCAAACACTCCCAGGGCAGGTACAGCACGGGTTAGATACAGAGTAAAGCTCCCTCTACACTGTCCCATCAAACACTCCCAGGGCAGGTACAGCACGGGTTAGATACAGAGTAAAGCTCCCTCTACACTGTCCCATCAAACACTCCCAGGGCAGGTACAGCACGGGTTAGATACAGAGTAAAGCTCCCTCTACACTGTCCCATCAAACACTCCAGGGCAGGTACAGCACGGGTTAGATACAGAGTAAAGCTCCCTCCACACTGTCCCATCAAACACTCCCAGGGCAGGTACAGCACGGGTTAGATACAGAGTAAAGCTCCCTCTACACTGTCCCATCAAACACTTCCAGGGCAGGTACAGCACGGGTTAGATACAGAGTAAAGCTCCCTCTACACTGTCCCCATCAAACACTCCCAGGGCAGGTACAGCACGGGTTAGATACAGAGTAAAGCTCCCTCTACACTGTCCCATCAAACACTCCAGGGCAGGTACAGCACGGGTTAGATACAGAGTAAAGCTCCCTCTACACTGTCACATCAAACACTCCCAGGGCAGGTACAGCACGGGTTAGATACAGAGTAAAGCTCCCTCTGCACTGTCCCATCAAACACTCCCAGGGCAGGTACAGCACGGGTTAGATACAGAGTAAAGCTCCCTCTACACTGTCCCATCAAACACTCCCAGGGCAGGTACAGCACGGGTTAGATACAGAGTAAAGCTCCCTCTACACTGTCCCATCAAACACTCCCAGGGCAGGTACAGCACGGGTTAGATACAGAGTAAAGCTCCCTCTACACTGTCCCATCAAACACTCCCAGGGCAGGTACAGCACGGGTTAGATACAGAGTAAAGCTCCCTCTACACTGTCCCATCAAACACTCCCAGGGCAGGTACAGCACGGGTTAGATACAGAGTAAAGCTCCCTCTACACTGTCCCATCAAACACTCCCAGGGCAGGTACAGCACGGGTTAGATACAGAGTAAAGCTCCCTCTACACTGTCCCATCAAACACTCCCAGGGCAGGTACAGCACGGGTTAGATACAGAGTAAAGCTCCCTCTACACTGTCCCATCAAACACTCCCAGGGCAGGTACAGCACGGGTTAGATACAGAGTAAAGCTCCCTCTACACTGTCCCATCAAACACTCCCAGGGCAGGTACAGCACGGTTAGATACAGAGTAAAGCTCCCTCGACACTGTCCCATCAAACACTCCCAGGGCAGGTACAGCACGGTTAGATACAGAGTAAAGCTCCCTCTACACTGTCCCATCAAACACTCCAGGGCAGGTACAGCACGGGTTAGATACAGAGTAAAGCTCCCTCTACACTGTCCCATCAAACACTCCCAGGGCAGGTACAGCACGGGTTAGATACAGAGTAAAGCTCCCTCTACACTGTCCCATCAAACACTCCCAGGGCAGGTACAGCACGGGTTAGATACAGAGTAAAGCTCCCTCTACACTGTCCCATCAAACACTCCCAGGGCAGGTACAGCACGGGTTAGATACAGAGTAAAGTTCCCTCTACACTGTCCCATCAAACACTCCCAGGGCAGGTACAGCACGGGTTAGATACAGAGTAAAGCTCCCTCTACACTGTCCCATCAAACACTCCAGGGCAGGTACAGCACGGGTTAGATACAGAGTAAAGCTCCCTCTACACTGTCCCATCAAACACTCCCAGGGCAGGTACAGCACGGTTAGATACAGAGTAAAGCTCCCTCTACACTGTCCCATCAAACACTCCCAGGGCAGGTACAGCACGGGTTAGATACAGAGTAAAGCTCCCTCTACACTGTCCCATCAAACACTCCCAGGGCAGGTACAGCACGGGTTAGATACAGAGTAAAGCTCCCTCTACACTGTCCCATCAAACACTCCCAGGGCAGGTACAGCACGGGTTAGATACAGAGTAAAGCTCCCTCTACACTGTCCCATCAAACACTCCAGGGCAGGTACAGCACGGGTTAGATACAGAGTAAAGCTCCCTCTACACTGTCCCATCAAACACTCCCAGGGCAGGTACAGCACGGGTTAGATACAGAGTAAAGCTCCCTCTACACTGTCCCATCAAACACTCCCAGGGCAGGTACAGCACGGGTTAGATACAGAGTAAAGCTCCCTCTACACTGTCCCATCAAACACTCCCAGGCAGGTACAGCACGGGTTAGATACAGAGTAAAGCTCCCTCTACACTGTCCCATCAAACACTCCCAGGGCAGGTACAGCACGGGTTAGATACAGAGTAAAGCTCCCTCTACACTGTCCCATCAAACACTCCCAGGGCAGGTACAGCACGGGTTAGATACAGAGTAAAGCTCCCTCTACACTGTCCCATCAAACACTCCCAGGGCAGGTACAGCACGGGTTAGATACAGAGTAAAGCTCCCTCTACACTGTCCCATCAAACACTCCCAGGGCAGGTACAGCACGGGTTAGATACAGAGTAAAGCTCCCTCAACACTGTCCCATCAAACACTCCCAGGGCAGGTACAGCACGGGTTAGATACAGAGTAAAGCTCCCTCTACACTGTCCCATCAAACACTCCCAGGGCAGGTACAGCACGGGTTAGATACAGAGTAAAGCTCCCTCTACACTGTCCCATCAAACACTCCCAGGGCAGGTACAGCACGGGTTAGATACAGAGTAAAGCTCCCTCTACACTGTCCCATCAAACACTCCCAGGGCAGGTACAGCACGGGTTAGATACAGAGTAAAGCTCCCTCTACACTGTCCCATCAAACACTCCCAGGGCAGGTACAGCACGGGTTAGATACAGAGTAAAGCTCCCTCTACACTGTCCCATCAAACACTCCCAGGGCAGGTACAGCACGGGTTAGATACAGAGTAAAGCTCCCTCTACACTGTCCCATCAAACACTCCCAGGGCAGGTACAGCACGGGTTAGATACAGAGTAAAGCTCCCTCTACACTGTCCCATCAAACACTCCCAGGGCAGGGACAGCACGGGTTAGATACAGAGTAAAGCTCCCTCTACACTGTCCCATCAAACACTCCCAGGGCAGGTACAGCACAGGTTAGATACAGAGCAAAGCTCCCTCGACACTGTCCCATCAAACACTCCCAGGGCAGGTACAGCATAGGTTAGATACAGAGTAAAGCTCCCTCTACACTGTCCCATCAAACACTTCCAGGGCAGGTGCAGCACGGGTCAAATAGAGAGTAAAGCTCCCTCTACACTGTCCCATCAAACACTCCCAGGGCAGGTACAGCACGGGTTAGATACAGAGTAAAGCTCACTCGAAACCGTCCCATCAAACACTCCCAGGGCAGGTACAGCACGGGTTAGATACAGAGTAAAGCTCCCTCTACACTGTTCCATCAAACACTCCCAGGGCAGGTACAGCACGGGTTAGAAACAGAGTAAAGTTCCCTCCACACTGTCCCAACAAACACTCCCAGGGCAGGTACAGCACGGGTCAGATATAGAGTAAAGCTCCCTCTACACTGTCCCATCAAACACTTCCAGGGCAGGTACAGCACGGGTTAGATACAGAGTAAAGCTCCCTCTACACTGTCCCCATCAAACACTCCCAGGGCAGGTACAGCACCGGTTAGATACCAAGTAAAGCTCCCTCGACACTGTCCCATCAAACACTCCCAGGGCAGGTACAGCACGGGATAGATACAGAGTAAAGCTCCCTCTACACTGTCCCCATCAAACACTCCCAGGGCAGGTACAGCACGGGTTAGATGCAGAGTAAAGCTCCCTCCACACTGTCCCATCAAACACTCCCAGGGCAGGTACAGCACGGGTGAGATATAGAATAAATCTCTATCTACACTGTCCCATCAAACACTTCCAGGGCAGGTACAGCACGGGTTAGATACAGAGTAAAGCTCCCTCTACACTGTCCCCATCAAACACTCCCAGGTCAGGTGCAGCACGGGTTAGATACAGAGTGAAGCTCCCTCTACACTGTCCCATCAAACACTCCCAGGGCAGATACAACACGGGTTAGATACAGAGTAAAGCTCCCTCGACACTGTCCCATCAAACACTGCCAGCCCATAATGAGCAGGGCTCAGGGAGGTTGGTTGCCGGGCACTGCAGTGATGTCATAAAGCAGGGCCATTCAGCCCAGCTGGTCGTCTCCTTGTCCCTTTAAAGGTGGAGAGCGGAGACACCCTGTCTCAAAACACACCCCACCTGTTCATACTGAGAATCCCCGGGCAAGGCCCAAGGCCGGACACACCCCGGGGAAAAGAGGAGGAGAGCGGGGACACCCTGTCTCAAAACACACCCCACCTGTTCATACTGAGAATCCCCAGGCAAGGCCCAAGGCCCAGAGTGTGGACACACCCCGGGGAAAAGAGGAGGAGAGCGGGGACACCCTGTCTCAAAACACACCCCACCTGTTCATACTGAGAATCCACGGGCAAGGCCCAAGGCCCAGAGTGTGGACACACCCCGGGGAAAAGAGGAGGAGAGCGGGGACACCATGTCTCAAAACACACCCCACCTGTTCATACTGAGAATCCCCGGGCAAGACCCAAGGCCCAGAGTGTGGAACACACCCCGGGGGAAAAGAGGAGGAGAGCGGGGACACCCTGTCTCAAAACACACCCCACCTGTTCATACTGAGAATCCCCGGGCAAGGCCCAAGGCCCAGAGTGTGGTCACACCCCGGGGGAAACAGGAGGAGAGCGGAGACACCCTGTCTCAAAACACACCCCACCTGTTCATACTGAGAATCCCCGGGCAAGGCCCAAGGCCCAGAGTGTGGACACACCCCGGGGGAAAAGAGGAGGAGAGAAGGGGAGGAGTAGGGACTGAGGGACACCAAGCTTCAGTTTTAGGGCCTGGAGACTTCAGGAGGGAGTTTTCGGATCCAGGGAGAGAACAAGGAGCAGATGGGGAGACTGGTGTGGATTCCAGCACAGTGAGGATGTAGGGGGAGGGAGATTGTGTCGGGCCGTGTATTAGGGGTGTAGGAGGGACAAGAGAGGAAAGGTCAGAGGAGCAATTACTGCAGCAGTGTCCATGAATAGTGAGAGAGAGAGAAGGTGGGGGTTAGAGTGGACCAGGGGCAGTCTGTTAAACTGTCTGTTTGCTGTGACTACACAGGATATACGGCACAGAAACACACCATTCGGCCCAACCAGTCCATGCCGGCGTTTCTGTTCCACTCGAGCCTCCTCCAGTCTTTCCCCATCTAACTCTATCAGCATAACCCTCTATTCCCTTCTCCCTCATATGCTTGTCTAGCCTCCCCTTAAATGCATCTATACTATTCGCTTCAACCACTCCCTGTGGTAGCGAGTTCCACATTCTCCCCACTCTCTGGGTAAAGAAGTTTCTCCTGAATTCCCTATTGGATTTCTTGGTGACTATCTTATATTGATGGCCTCTAGTTATGCTCTTCCCCACAAGTGGAAACACTCTCTCTGTATCTACTCTATCAAAACCTTTCATCATTTTAAAGACCTCTATTAGGTCACCCCTCAGCCTTCTTTTTTCAAGAGAAAAGAGACCCAGCCTGTCCATCCTTTCCTGACAGGTATACCCTCTCATTTCTGGTATCATCCTTGTAAATCTTCTCTGCACCCTCTCCAGTGCCTCTATATCCTTTTTATAATATGGTGACCAGAATTGTACGCAGTGCTCCAAGTGTGGTCTGACCAAGGTTCGATACAAGTTTAGCATAACTTCACTACTTTTCCATTCTATAACAATTCAATTCTATAACAATCGATCCCAATAATTGAACCCAATAGGTTAAAGTCTTAAGTCCAATTTTGTCAGCACGCTGCGACATTCGATGTCTGCAGATAACGGGAGATAAATGCTTAAAACTGCTGGATCTCTTGCTCTACCATCAACCTCTTATCAAACTGGAGCTGGCATTGCCTAATATGGTCGTCTCTGGCTACTGCACAGTCCAGAGACACAAGTCTGCATTTTCTTCAACACACATCAACAACGTCAGAAGCAGGTAAAAACACTGTGGCCTTCCTGGGGCAGCACAAACCACTAGTCTCCAGACTTTCCTTATCCCAACATCATATTTCTGATCGAAACATTCTATGATGAAAATATCCAAGGCCAGTTGGTTGCAAACACCAGCTGTTGCTCAGTGAAATCTCTCTCTCTCTCTCTAATGACACCAACAACATTTTCCCCGATATCGAATGAACTAAACATGAACACCTTTCAGAAGCTGAATTAACCGAGGTCCATATGCCAACACCCCTCTCATCTTCCATTCACTTCAATTGAAAGGAAACCGACAGATTGGACCAGTCAGGATTTGAAAGATATTTACAACAGATTCTAGATGTTCTTAGAGTTGGGATCTTTCTCTATTCTGACCACTCGAGGAGTTAGATAACAGACTTTCTCCTGTGAATATAGAGCTGGGGTATTGGGCCGTGATGTGTTCACTTGTTCATCATGTTGACTCTAAGCCTTTGCCAATTATTTGATGTGACCTGTTTACTTGTACGTATTGTTTCAAATACATTTGCTGAGAGGATTCAAATTTAAATTGAAAGCAGGTTTGCAGGCGTGATGCTCTATTCACACATCGAAGGTGAGAGAGATGCTGTGGGACACACGCTAAGTCCAGTAGCTGAAAGTGATTAACAGACTGGGTTTTGTGTTTAATGATCCCGGGTGTGTTACCGAGACCTTCCCTGGATACCAAGGCTAGGAGAGACACTCTGGAAGGGATGGGGAGCTGGGACTTGTCCATGAGAGTAACCGAAGGTACGAGAACTGAAATAATCTCGAGTTAGAAAGGAGAAAAGGCCCAAAAATGGAGCAGTCAGTAACAGGACATCAATTAGTCTCCTCTTATCTCAGAGACATCAAATATCGACACACTGTGTTATTTGAAATATCAAAATATTAAACTCCAGCCCAGTTATAGGGGTTATTAACATCAGCAGAAACAAACTCCAACTGTCAGAATGAATAGGATTCAGTCCATGATACGATTAACAGCAGAAATAGCAGCAGAATCCAACCCCTGCAGTTACTTGTGAACTCGTTGGTGTGACTGAGTGAATCCCTTCCCACATTCGGAGCAGGTGAACGGCCTCTCCCCGGTGTGAACTCGCTTGTGTGTCAGCAGGGTGGATGACTGAGTGAATCCCTTCCCACACACGGAGCAGGTGAACGGTCTCTCCCCAGTGTGAACTCGCTGGTGTCTCAGCAGGCTGGATGAAATAGTGAATCCCTTCCCACTCTCAGAGCAGGTGAACGGCCTCTCCCCAGTGTGAACTCATTGGTGTGTCAGCAGGCTGGATGACTGAGGGAATCCCTTCCCACACACGGAGCAGGTGAATGGCGTCTCCCCAGTGTGAACTCGCTGGTGTGTCAGCAGGCTGGATGAAATAGTGAATCCCTTCCCACACACAGTGCAGGTGAACGGTCTCTCCCCAGTGTGAACTCAATGGTGTTTGACCAGGTGGGAGGACTGAATGAATCCCTTACCACACTCAGAGCAAGTAAACGGCCTCTCCCCAGTGTGAACTCGCTGGAGAGTTACAAGGTAGGATGAACAACTGAATCCCTTCCCACACACGGAGCAGGTGAACGGCCTCTCCCCAGTGTGAACTCGCTGGAGAGTTACAAGGTAGGATGAACAACTGAATCCCTTCCCACACACGGAGCAGGTGAATGGCCTCTCCCCAGTGTGAACTCGCTGGTGTGTCAGCAGGTGGGATGACTGAGTGAATCCCTTCCCACACTCAGAGCAGGTGAACGGTCTCTCCCCGGTGTGACAGCTCCGATGAATTTCCAGCTGGGACGGGGAAATGAATCCCTTCCCACATTCCCCACATTTCCACGGATTCTCCGTGGTGCGGGTGTCCTTGTGTCTCTCCAGGTTGGATGATCAGTTGAAGCCTTGTCCACACACAGAACACGTGTACGGTTTCTCCCCGCTGTGAATGGTGCGATGTTTTTTCAGGCTGTGTAACTGGTTAAAGCTCTTTCCACAGTCAGTGCACTGGAACACTCTCACTCGGGTGTGTGTGTCTCGGTGCTTTTCCAGTCACACTGATGTTTGAAATCTTTTCCCACAGACAGAACAGACAAACATTTCTCCTTCCACATTCAAAGGCCGATGATATTCAGGTCCTGATGAATTGAGGGACTCTGTCAGATCTTGATGTGATGTTTGGTTTGAGTTTCCCATATGCAAATCCTCCCCTTCTAATACCCTGTAAAAGGAGTTTACAAAACTCATCACTGTAAGTACAGGACAGAAATTTGGAACAGACAATTCTAGTTTCTAGGGAACATTCTTTCCTCTCTTGTTCCTCCAAAGCTGTAAATCCTCATCCCACACACTCTCCCTCCTCCCTGAGCTGAAATCCAAACTCACCGCAAATCTCAAGACAGTTTGTTTTCCCCACGAACTCTGGTTGGGTTTGTTCGACACTCACTTCTTCCCTGATGCCCCCAACCTTTAGTCCTTTACAAAGATGGCCGCGCATGCGCTCTAATGCTCCACGAAGTAAGATGGCGGCGCACAAACCCTCAGCTTTCCATTACAAAGATGGCGGCCCTTAACCTGGGCCTGGTCCCGGGAAAAAGCCTCGGAGCTGCAATCGCGGAACCTGTAGGTTCTCATTCGGGGCTTGGGGCCTATACCAGGTGTTTATAAAGCCCACGCGCCGGGTGCGTTACCTCTCTGCGCCCCGCTGATTCGTAATCGGTGGAAAACCTCGACTGCAACTTTTGTGCCTTTGTCGCCCTCGCCTGGCTCTGATCACAGTGACACTGCGCATGCTCCAAATACAGGCGGGCACTGCGCCTGCGCACTGGGCTCCCCCAGTGTGAACAGGACACATTGACCCCGCGGGGCAGCCGCATGTCCTACATTCCAACAGTGACTACACTTCAAAAGTGTTTCATTGTCTGTAAAGTGTTTGGGACGTCCTGAGGTTGTGAAAAGCGGGATAGAAATTCAAGTCTTTTTGATTTCATAACAGCAAAAGTTACAGTGGGACAAATGTTCAGTCATTCTCTATTACACGTACTCTGGAAGGTCTGGGGAGCTGGGACTTGAGAGTAAGAGCAGGTCTGAGAACTGAAATTATCTAGACTGAGAAAGGAGAAAAGGCCCAGAAATGGAGCAGTCGGTGACAGGACATCAATTAGTTTCCTCTTATCTCAGAGGCATCAAATACTCGATTCACTGAGTGTTTGACATTTATCCAGAATATTAAACTTCAGCCCAGTTATAGGGGTTACAGTCCTAGATGTGATTAACAGCAGAATCCAACCCCTGCAGTCACTTGTGAACTCGCTGGTGTGTTAGCAGGATGGATGACCGAGTGAATCCCTTCCCACACTCGGAGCAGGTGAACGGCCTCTCCCCAGTGTGAACTCGCTGGTGTGTGAGCAGGTGGGATGACTGAGTGAATCCCTTCCCACACTCAGAGCAGGTGAACGGCCTCTCCCCAGTGTGAACTCGCTGGTGTGTAAGCAGCTCGGATGACCAAGTGAATCCCTTCCCACACTCAGAGCAGGTGAATGGCCTCTCCCTGGTGTGAGTGCGTTGGTGTATCAGCAGATCCTTTGTGCTTTTAAAGCTCTTTTCACAGTCAGAACATTTAAAAGGTCTCTTATCGGTGTGAACAAGCTGGTGTCTCAGAAGGCAGGATGATCGACTGAATCCCTTCCCACACTCAGAGCAGGTCAACGGCCTCTCCCCAGTGTGAACTCGCTGGTGTGTAAGCAGCTCGGATGACCGAGTGAATCCCTTCCCACACTCAGAGCAGGTGAATGGCCTCTCCCCGGTGTGAGTGCGTTGGTGTCGCAGCAGATCATTTGTGCTTTTAAAGCTCTTTTCACAGTCAGAACATTTAAAAGGTCTCTTATCGGTGTGAACAAGCTGGTGTGTCAGAAGGCAGGATGATCGAGTGAATCCCTTCCCACACTCAGAGCAGGTGAACGGCCTCTCCCCAGTGTGAACTCGCTGGTGTGTGAGCAGGTGGGATGACTGAGTGAATCCCTTCCCACACTCAGAGCAGGTGAATGGCCTCTCCCCGGTGTGAGTGCGTTGGTGTATCAGCAGCTCATTTGTGCTTTTAAAGCTCTTTTCACAGTCAGAACATTTAAAAGGTCTCTTATCGGTGTGAACAAGCTGGTGTGTCAGCAGGCAGGATGATCGAGTGAATCCCTTCCCACACTCAAAGCAGGTGAACGGCCTCTCCCCAGTGTGAACTTGCTGGTGTGTCAGCAGGCTGGATGACTTAGTGAATCCCTTCCCACACTCAGAGCAGGTGAACGGCCTCTCCCCGGTGTGAATGCGCCGATGAATTTCCAGCTGGGACGGGTAATTGAATCCCTTCTCACAGTTCCCACATTTCCACGGTTTCTCCGTGGTGCGGGTGTCCTTGTGTCTCTCCAGGTTGGACGATCAGTTGAAACCTTGTCCACACACAGAACACGTGTACGGTTTCTCCCCGCTGTGAACGATGCGATGTTTCTTCAGGCTGTGTAACTGGTTAAAGCTCATTCCACAGTCAGTGCACTGGAACACTCTCACTCGGGTGTGTGTGTCTCGGTGCTTTTCCAGTCACACTGATGTTTGAAATCTTTTCCCACAGGCAGAACAGGCAAACATTTCTCCTTCCACATTCAAAGGCCGATGATATTCAGGTCCTGAGTAATCGAGTGACTCTGACAGATCTTGATGTGATGTTTGGTTTGAGTTTCCCGTCTGCAAATCCTCCCCTTCTAATACCCTGTAAAAGGAGTTTACAAAAGTCATCACTGTAAATAAAGGACAGAAATATGGAACATTCTTTCCTCTATTGTTTCCCCAAAGCTGTAAATCCCCGTCCCACACACTCTCCCTCCTCCCTGTGCTGAAATCCAAACCCATCGCACCATCTCCAACATTTTCTCCCCCACTCCCAGTTTTCTCCCTCCCTCTCCTCTGGCTGGGTTCAGTTCTACACCCGCTGTGTGCAGAGTGAGAGTAAAATCAATGAGAGCTGTTCCGTTGGGACGGACTTCACTTGGCCAGTGCTGGGACTAGAGTCCTGGCAAATCGAATAACTAGGGCTGTAGAGAGGGCTTTAAACTAATTAGTGGGGGGGAGGTTTCAAGAGAGCAAAAAATAAAAATGTCAACAGAGAAGGCAATAGAGCAAAATAGCAGTGGGGTAATTAAAAACCAGAGCGTGTCAGGAAGGGACAGAATATATAAAGATAAAGGTAAAGTAGTAAAGGGGATAAAAGCAGGAATAAATTGTCACAAAACATATTTAAAAGTTCTTTATGTGAATGCACGCAGCATTCGTAACAAAATAGACGAATTGACGGTACAAATAACTACGTATGGGTATGATCTTGTGGCCATTACAGAAACATGGCTGCAGGGTGACAACGACTGGGAATTAAATATGCCAGGGTATTTAACAATCAGGAAGGACAGACAGGAAGGAAGAGGAGGTGGGGTAGCTATGTTAATAAAGGAAGGAATCACTGTATTACAGAGAAATGATATTGGGTCAAAGGATCAGGATAATGAAACAGTTTGGGTAGAGATAAGGAATAATAAAGGGAAAAAAACACGAGTGGGAGTAGTATATAGGCCTCCTAATAGTTGCAACTCTGCTGGAAGAAGTATTAATCAGGAAATAGTTGGGGCATGTAATAAGGGAACAGCTATAATTATGGGGGATTTTAACTATCATATTAACTGGACAAATCAAATTGGGCAGGGCAGCCTTGAGGAAGAGTTTATTGAGTGTATTAGGGATGGATTTCTTGAGCAGTATGTAACTGATCCTACAAGGGGGCAAGCAACCTTGGACCTGGTCCTGTGTAATGAGTCAGGATTAATTAATAATGTCCTAGTTAAGGATCCCCTTGGAATGAGTGACCATAACATGGTTGAATTCCATATCCAATTAGAGGGTGAGAAGATTGGTTCTCAGACAAGCGTACTGAGCTTGAATAAAGGAGACTATGATGGTATGAGAGCGGAATTGATTAAAGTGGACTGGGAAAATAGATTAAAGGGTAAGACGGTACATGAGCAGTGGTGTTCATTTAAGGAGTTATTTTACAACTTTCAAAAAATATATATTCCACTGAGGAAAAAAGGGTGTAAAAGAAATGACAGCCATCCGTGGCTAAGTAAAGAAATTAAAGATAGTATCCAACTAAAAACAAGGACATATAAGGTAGCCAAACTTAGTGGGAGGATAGAAGATTGGGAAGTCTTCAAAAGACAGCAAAAAGTAACTAAAGGATTGATTAAGAAAGGGAAGATAGATTATGAAAATAAATTAGCAAAAAATATAAAAGCAGATAGCAAGAGTTTCTATAGTTATATAAAAAGAAAAAGGGTGGCTAAGGCAAACATAGGTCCCTTAGAGGATGAGACCGGGAAATTAATGGTGGGAAACATGGAGATGGCAAAAATGCTGAACAAATATTTTGTTTCAGTCTTTACGGTAGAGGACACTAAGAATATCCCAACACTGGACAAACAGGGGGCTCTAGGGGGGGAGGAGCTAAATACGATTAAAATCACTAAGGAATTGGTACTCAGTAAAATAATGGGACTCAAGGCGGATAAATCCCCTGGACCTGATGGCTTACATTCTAGGGTCTTGAGGGAAGTGGCAGTAGGAATTGTGGATGCTTTGGTAATAATTTTCCAAAATTCCCTGGAATCAGCAAAGGTCCCGGCAGATTGGAAAATTGCTAATGTAACACCCTTATTTAAAAAGGGTAGTAGGCAGAAAGCTGGAAATTATAGACCAGTTAGTCTAACATCTGTGGTGGGTAAAATTTTGGAGTCTATTATTAAGGAGACAGTAATGGAACATTTAGATAAACATAATTTGATAGGACAAAGTCAGCATGGCTTTATGAAGGGGAAATCATGTCTGACAAATTTGCTTGAGTTCTTTGAGGACATAACGTACAGGGTGGATAAAGGGGAACCAATGGACGTAGTGTATTTAGACTTCCAGAAGGCATTCGACAAGGTGCCACATAAAAGATTATTGCTCAAGATAAAAAATCACTGGATTGGGGGGAATATTCTGGCATGGGTGGAGGATTGGTTATCTAACAGGAAGTAGAGAGTTGGGATAAATGGTTCATTCTCGGACTGGCAACCAGTAGCCAGTGGTGTTCCGCAGGGGTCGGTGCTGGGTCCCCAACTCTTTACAATCTATATTAACGATTTGGAGGAGGGGACCGAGTGTAACATATCAAAGTTTGCAGATGATACAAAGATGGGAGGGAAAGTAGAAAGTGAGGAGGACATAAAAAACCTACAAGGGGATATAGACAAGCTGGGTGAGTGGGCAGAGATTTGGCAGATGCAATACAATATTGGAAAATGTGAGGTTATGCACTTTGGCAGGAAAAATCAGAGAGCAAGGTATTATCTTAATGGCGAGAAACTGGAAAGTACTGCAGTACAAAGGGATCTGGGGGTCCTAGTGCAAGAAAATCAAAAAGTTAGTATGCAGGTGCAGCAGGTGATCAAGAAGGCCAACGGAATGTTGGCTTTTATTGCTAGGGGGATAGATTATAAAAACAGGGAGGTATTGCTGCAGTTATATAAGGTATTGGTGACACCGCATCTGGAATACTGCATACAGTTTTGGTGTCCATACTTAAGAAAAGACATACTTGCTCTCGAGGCAGTACAAAGAAGGTTCACTCGGTTAATCCCCGGGATGAGGGGGTGGACATACGAGGAGAGGTTGAGTAGATTGGGACTCTACTCATTGGAGTTCAGAAGAATGAGAGGCGATCTTATTGAAACATATAAGATTGTGAAGGGGCTTGATCGGGTGGATGCGGTGAGGATGTTCCCAAGGATGGGTGAAACTAGAACTAGGGGGCATAATCTTAGAATAAGGGGCTGCTCTTTCAAAACTGAGATGAGGAGAAACTTCTTCACTCAAAGGGTAGTAGGTCTGTGGAATTTGCTGCCCCAGGAAGCTGTGGAAGCTACATCATTAAATAAATTTAAAACAGAAATAGACAGTTTCCTAGAAGTAAAGGGAATTAGGGGTTACGGGGAGCGGGCAGGAAATTGGACATGAGGCTGAGTTCGGATCGGTCGAGGCCCTGTGGGTGGCGTAGCGGGCCCAGGGGCTGAGTGGCCGGGTCCTGCTCCTACTTCTTGTGTTCTTTAGATTTGAGGTGAGGATCAGATCAGCCATGATCTTATTGAATGGCGGAGCAGGCTCGAAGGGCCGATTGGCCTACTCCTGCTCCTATTTCTTATGTTCTTATGTTCTTATAAGAACATAAGAACATAAGAAATAGGAGCAGGAGTAGACCAATCGGCCCCTCGAGCCTGCTCCGCCGTTCAATGAGATCATGGCTGATCTGATCCAACCTCAACTCTAAAGAACACAAGAAGTAGGAGCAGGACCAGGCCACTCGGCCCCTGGGCCCACTCCGCCACACACAGGGCCTCGACCGATCCGAACTCAGCCTCATGTCCAATTTCCTGCCCGCTCCCCGTAACCCCTAATTCCCTTTACTTCTAGGAAACTGTCTATTTCTGTTTTAAATTTATTTAATGAAGTAGCTTCCACAGCTTCCTGGGGTAGAAAATTCCACAGACCCACTACCCTCTGAGTGAAAAAGTTTCTCCTCATCTCAGTTTTGAAAGAGCAGCCCCTTATTCTAAGATTATGTCCCCTAGTTCTAGTTTCACCCATCATTGGGAACATCCTCACCGTGTCCACCCGATCAAGCCCCTTCACAATCTTATATGTTTCAATAAGATCGCCTCTCATTCTTCTGAACTCCAATGAGTAGAGTCCCAATCTACTCAACCTCTCCTCGTATGTCCACCCCCTCATCCCCGGAATTAACCGAGTGAACCTTCTTTGTACTGCCTCGAGAGCAAGTATGTCTTTTCTTAAGTATGGACACCAAAACTGTATGCAGTACTCCAGGTGCGGTCTCACCAATACCCTATACAACTGCAGCAATACCTCCCTGTTTTTATATTCTATCCCCCTAGCAATAAAAGCCAACATTCTATTGGCTTTCTTGATCACCTGCTGCACCTGCATACTAACTTTTTGATTTTCTTGCACCAAGATCCCCAGATCCCTTTGTACTGCAGTACTTTCCAGTTTCTCGCCATTAAGATAATAACTTGCTCTCTGATTTTTCCTGCCAAAGTGCATAACCTCACATTTTCCAATATTGTATTGCATCTGCCAAATCTCTGCCCACTCACCCAGCCTGTCTATATCCCCTTGTAGGTTTTTTATGTCCTCCTCACTCTCTACTTTCCCTCCCATCTTTGTATCATCTGCAAACTTTGATATGTTACACTCGGTCCCCTCCTTCAAATCGTTAATATAGATTGTAAAGAGTTGGGGACCCAGCACCGACCCCTGCGGAACACCACTGGCTACTGGTTGCCAGTCCGAGAATGAACCATTTATCCCAACTCTCTGCTTCCCGTTAGATAACCAATCCTCCACCCATGCCAGAATATTACCCCCAATCCAGTGATTTTTTATCTTGAGTAATAATCTTTTATGTGGCACCGTGTCGAATGCCTTCTGGAAGTCTAAATACACTACATCCACTGGTTCCCCTTTATCCACCCTGTACGTTATGTCCTCAAAGAACTCGAGCAAATTTGTCAGACATGACTTCCCCTTCATAAAGCCATGCTGACTTTGTCCTATTAAATTATGTTTATCTAAATGTTCCGTTACTGTCTCCTTAATAATAGACTCCAAAATTTTACCCACCACAGATGTTAGACTAACTGGTCTATAATTTCCAGCCTTCTGCCTACTACCCTTTTTAAATAAGGGTGTTACATTAGCAGTTTTCCAATCTGCCGGGACCTTTGCTGAGTTCAGTGAGTTTTGGAAAATTATTACCAAAGCATCCACAATTCGTACTGCCACTTCCCTCAAGACCCTAGGATGTAAGCCATCAGGTCCAGGGGATTTCTCTGCCTTGAGTCCCATTATTTTACTGAGTACCAATTCCTTAGTGATTTTAATCGTATTTAGCTCCTCCCCCACTAGAGCCCCCTGTTTGTCCAGTGTTGGGATATTCTTAGTGTCCTCTACCGTAAAGACTGAAATAAAATATTTGTTCAGCATTTTTGCCATCTCCATGTTTCCCACCATTAATTTCCCGGTCTCATCCTCTAAGGGACCTACGTTTGCCTTAACCACCCTTTTTCTTTTTATATAACTATAGAAACTCTTGCTATCTGTTTTTATATTTTTTGCTAATTTATTTTCATAGTCTATTTTCCCTTTCTTAATCAATCCTTTAGTTACTTTTTGTTGTCTTTTGAAGACTTCCCAATCTTCTATCCTCCCACTAACTTTGGCTACCTTATATGTCCTTGTTTTTAGTTGGATACTTTCTTTAATTTCTTTACTTAGCCATGGATGGCTGTCATTTCTTTTACACCCTTTTTTCCTCAGTGGAATATATTTATTTTGAAAGTTGTAAAATAACTCCTTGAATGAACACCACTGCTCATGTACCGTCTTACCCTTTAATCTATTTTCCCAGTCCACTTTAATCAATTCTGCTCTCATGCCATCATAGTCTCCTTTATTCAAGCTCAGTACGCTTGTTTGAGAACCAACCTTCTCACCCTCTAATTGGATATGGAATTCAACCATGTTATGGTCACTCATTCCAAGGGGATCCTTAACTAGGACATTATTAATTAATCCAGACTCATTACACAGTACCAAGGCCAAGGTTGCTTGCCCCCTTGTAGGATCAGTTACATACTGCTCAAGAAATCCATCCCTAAGACACTCAATAAATCTCCTGGTCACTGGGACCCTGAAGCCCCGCCCACTGTTTTTGTCCTGTACCAAGATGGCCACGCATGCTCCGCGATCCCTCCTTGTCCAAGATGGCAGCCAGTGGCCCCACTCACATGGGCCTGTCACGGCGGGTCAAACACGGGGCCTGTGGGCTCTTACTCGGGGCCTGAGGCCTACCCCAGGTGTTGATGCATTTTTCCCGGCCCACCCGCGGGTCCAATTCCTCCCCCGCGCCCACAATCTCCTCCCGCCTCCCGAGTCGCCTGTTCCATCTCAGTCCGTCTCCACCCCTGGCACTGAGCATGTTCAAAGCACCGGGTACCAAAATGGGTAACTTCGCAATTTTCAGCTTTAAATTTCATCTGCCACGAGTCCACCCATTTCTCCAGCCTGTCGATGTCTTCTTGAAGTCTATCACTGTCCTCCTCACTGTTCACCATACTTCCAAATATTGTGACAACTGCATGGGGCTTCTTGCCCTGGGACTGACCATGGGGCTTTTTACCCTGGGACTGTACATGGGGATTCCAACCCTGGGACTGTACATGGGGATTCCAACCATGGGACTGTACATGGGGATTCTAACCCTGGGACTGTACATGGGGATTCTAACCCTGGGACTGTACATGGGGATTCTAACCCTGGGACTGTACATGGGGATTCCAACCCTGGGACTGTACATGGGGATTCCAACCCTGGGACAGTACATGGGGATTCCAACCCTGGAACTGTACATGGGGATTCTAACCCTGGGACAGTACATGGGGATTCCAACCCTGGGACTGTACATGGGGATTCCAACCCTGGGACTGTACATGGGGATTCTAACCCTGGGACAGTACATGGGGATTCCAACCCTGGGACTGTACATGGGGATTCCAACCCTGGGACTGTACATGGGGATTCCAACCCTGGGACTGTACATGGGGATTCCAACCCTGGGACAGTACATGGGGATTCCAACCTTGGGACTGTACATGGGGATTCCAACCCTGGGACTGTACATGGGGATTCTAACCCTGGGACTGTACATGGGGATTCCAACCCTGGGACTGTACATGGGGATTCCAACCCTGGGACTGTACATGGGGATTCCAACCTTGGGACTGTACATGGGGATTCCAACCCTGGGACTGTACATGGGGATTCCAACCCTGGGACTGTACATGGGGATTCCAACCTTGGGACTGTACATGGGGATTCCGACCCTGGGACTGTACATGGGGATTCCGACCCTGGGACTGTACAAGGGGGGCCCAGGTCTGGGGCTCTTCTGTTACAATTGTGTGGGAAGTTAACCGTATGCTCTGCTTTTACCAGCGCCTTCAGCAGAGACGGTGAGAAATCGAAGTGTGGAGAGTCTGAATCAAATAACTGAGTCAATGGTTTACTCTCCCGGGCACTAGGACCCGGTTGGGAACAGACACTGAAGCCCCGCCCACTCTTTGTTCCTGCCCAAGCTGACCGCGCATGCGCTTTGCTACTCACTGAATCAAGATGGCGGCTGTGATCCTGGGCCTTTGACCGGAAGAAGCCCCGAAGCTGCAAACGCGGGACCTTCAGGTTATTATTCGGGGCTTGCGGCCTGCAGGAGTTGTTTATGAAGCCTCCCCGCCCACCGCCGGTCCATTACTCCGCTCCGTCCGGTTGCTTTTCACGAATTGATCAGGAGCTCTTCTGCAAGCAGCCTTCTGAGATGACACGCACCGCGCATGCCCAAACCAGGCAGGTCCAGCGCCTGCGCACTGGGCTACTGTTGTCTGGGTGCGTCACATTTCCACCCGCGCGGAATGCTGGGTAAAATCCCCGCCATTGAAAGGCCCCATTAGTGAGTAGAAGAGGATTTACTAGGAATGCATTGAGCACTGAACCATGTTCATGCCCAGCCCGCCCCAATGACAAAATCGAAGCCCAGGCTGCAAGATTCTCAGCTCAGTTTGGTGCTGTGTGAACGGGTGAGCTCCGCATCCCGGCTGCTTGCGGGGAATGCCGGTGCAAAGGGCCCGGTGCAGAAGGCCCGGGGAGGAAAGGCTGTGAGATTTTCAACTCGGCTTAACTCGGTGCTCTGTGAACGGGCTGCTCCACACCCCGCTGCTCGCGGGGAATGCCGGTGCGGAGGGCCCGGTGCAGAAGGCCTAAGGTGGAAGACCCGGAGCAGAGTGGCCTGGGCGGGAGGCCCAGTACGGAGAACCCCAGGCGGGGGGCCCAGGGCGGGGCGGCTGGTCGGCAGAGGTGGAGTCGGGAGATGCGGTTGGTGAGCATTGCTGCACTGGTTCTGAAAGTTGCAGAATGGTTTCGGGCCTGAATGAGTTCCAGCGGCCCAGCATCTGCTCTGCCTGGCGGCAGCTGTGAGGCTTTTTCTTGGTCATGGGACCGGTTTATGCGTCGCCATATTGGTGAAGGAAAGACAAATTGTTTCCATCTGTAATGGGGCGTGTGAGCGGTTACAAGATGGAAAATGTGAATGGTTAAAAGACGAAAAATAAAAGGAAATTAAAAGACAGAGCAAAGTAATATCAGTAAGGAATGATGAGTATTCTTTGATGGTTGGGTCCTGTGAGCGATAACAGCATGCAGAAGAAGATTTGAGTGTTCGGTCTTTTTACGGGATTTCAGGAAGTGGATGGCTTCTTTTTCCGTGGAAGGGCTGAAGACTCTGGACAAGGACTATGACTTTACATGGTTCGACAACATCAAATGATATGAGTTAATGGATTGCCAATAGGACTGGCATAGAACTGGTATTTAATTGTTTTGTTGGGAAGGTTTCAGGTTTTCTGTTTGAAAGCAGTTTACTTGGAGCTTAATTGATTTTCTGATAAGGATTGTGGGAATTTGCACATGATGATGTTTTGGTGGTTATGTAGGAATTTACTTTGAGGTTATTGTCTAGTGTTGGTGTGTTTGAAAAGATAAAGTAAATTAATATTGGTAATTTATTGAACGAATGGACGCTCGAGTGAACGAAAGGACGAACGATTTGAACGAACGCATTCATGCATATTGGAACTTACACTCGATCGAACGAATGATCACTTGTGCAGTGATAGAACGAACAATTCGAGCGAACGCAAGCATGCATATTGGAACTTACACTCGATCGAATTAATGCTCGCATGGTGAACGATCAGACGAACGATTCGAGCGAACGCACGCAGGCGCGCACTTAGACAAATGATACGCACGCACGCACTCATACATACATATTGGAACTTGCGCTCGATCGAACGAATGAACGAACGAACAATTGAATGAATGATCGAATGATCGAACGAACAATGCCAGCAGGACTGGCGTAAAACGGGTTTTTTTCTTGGTTTATTGGAATAAATGTTATCTGTAGCATTTAATTGGATTATGATGGTGCTATGTGTTTGTACACTGGTGTTGAAATGGTTTATGTTTTATGTGGAGTTAACTTTTGAGATTTATTATTTTAAATCTAAAAGTTGTGTGGTATTGTTGAAGGGTATTTGTACTGTAAACATTATTGATTATTTGTAAAATTAATCATTGTATTTATATTAATTATAAGGTTGTTTTTAAGGCTTTATTTTTTACTGTGATGGATGAATGTAATGGATTTACTATGTAATGGATTTACTATGTAATGGATTTACTATGTAATTGATGAGTTGCACAGGTATTATTGTTTTTGAATAAAAATATTTGTTCACACTGGAGGAGCCCAGTGCGCAGGCGCAGTGCCTGCCCGTAGCTCGAGCATGCGCAGTGTCACTGTGAGACGGGCTGTGCGGGACCTGGAAGCGGACAGAGACGGGAGACGGAGAAAGGCGGGAGACGCGATTTTTGCGCCGATTACGAATCAGCGGGGCGCAGGGAGGTAACACACACGGCGGGTGGGCTTCAGAAACACCAGGTGTAGGCCGCAAGCCCCGAATGAGAACCTACGGGTTCCCCGTTTGCAGCTCGGAGGCTTTTTCCCGGCAACAGGCCCGGGTTAACGGCGGCCATCTTTGTAAAGGAAGTTTGTGAGTCGCCAACTAACTTCACCGAGTAGTAGAGCGCATGCGCGGCCATCATTGTAAAGGAATCACCAGTGGGCGATACTTCAGGATCTCAGTGAGTGCAGAACTGAACCCAGCCAGAGTCAGCACCTTCAGGGGAGGAGAGGGAGGGGAACCAGTGAGTGTAGAACTGAACCCAGCCAGAGTCAGCACCTTCAGGGGAGGAGAGGGAGGGGAACCAGTGAGTGTAGAACTGAACCCAGCCAGAGTCAGCACCTTCAGGGGAGGAGAGGGAGGGAAACCAGTGAGTGTAGAACTGAACCCAGCCAGAGTCAGCACCTTCAGGGGAGGAGAGGGAGGGGAACCAGTGAGTGTAGAACTGAACCCAGCCAGAGTCAGCACCTTCAGGGGTGGAGAGGGAGGGGAACCAGTGAGTGAACTGAACCCAGTCAGAGTCAGCACCTTCAGGGGAGGAGAGGGAGGGGAACCAGTGAGTGTAGAACTGAACCCAGCCAGAGTTAGCACCTTCAGCGAGAAGGAAAATGTGTTGGAGATGGTGCGATGGGATTGGATTTCAGCACAGGGAGGAGGGAGAGTGTGTGAGACGGAGATTTACAGCTTTGGGGGAACAACAGAGGAAAGAATGTTCCATAGAAACTAGAATTGTCTGTTCTGAATTTCTATCCTCTACTCAGTGATGTCTTTTGGAAACTCCTTTTACAGGTTGTGAGAAGGGGAGGATTTACAGACCGGAAACTCAAACCAAACATCACATCAAGATCTGACAGAGTCACTCCATTCATCAGGACCTGAATATCATCGGCCTTTGAATGTGGAAGGAGAAATGTTTGTCTGTTTTGTCTGTGGGAAAAGATTTCAAAAATCAGTGTGACTGGAAAAGCACCGAGACACACACACCCGAGTGAGAGTGTTCCAGTGCACTGACTGTGGAAAGAGCTTTAACCAGTTACACAGTCTGAAAAAACATCGCACCGTTCACAGCGGGGAGAAACCGTACACGTGTTCTGTGTGTGACGAGGCTTCAACTGATCATCCAACCCGAAGAGACACAAGGACACCCGCACCACGGAGAAACCAGGGAAATGTGGGGACTGTGGGCAGGGATTCAATTACCCGTCCCAGCTGGAAGCTCATCAACGCAGTCACACTGGGGAGAGACTGTTCACCTGCTCTGTGTGTGGGAACAGATTCGCTCGGTCATCCCACCTGCTGACACAAGAGCGACTTCACACTGGGGAGAGGCCGTTCACCTGTTCCGTATGTGGGAAGGGATGCATTCAGTCATCCACCCTGCTGACACACCAGTGAGTTCACAAGTGACTGCAGGGCTGAGATTTTGCTGTTTTTGCTGCTGTTAATCTCATCCAGGACTGAACCATGTTCATTCTGACAGTTGGAGTTTGTTTCTGCTGATGTTAATAACCCATCTAACTGGGCTGGAGTTTAATATTTTGATATCTTTTAAATAGATTAACTTTGTTTCTAACACACCGTGGGTCGAATCCTTGATTTCTCCAAGATAAGAGGAGACTAAATGACGTCCTGTTAATGACTGCCCCATTTTTGGGCCTTTTCTCTTTTCTAACTCAAGATTATTTCAGTTCTCACACCTTTAGTTACTCTCGTGCTCAAGCCCCAGCTCCCCAAACCTTCCAGAGTGCCTCTCCTAGCCTTGGTATCGAGCGAAGGTATCGGTAACATGTCCATGTACCTGCCCTGGGAGTGTTTGATGGGACAGTGTAGAGGGAGCTTTACTCTGTATCTAACCCGTGCTGTGCCTGCCCTGGGAGAGTTTGATGGGACAGTGCAGAGGGAGCTTTGCTCTGTATCTAACCCGTGCTGTACCTGCCCGGGGAGTGTTTGATGGGACAGTGTTGAAGGAACTTTACTCTGTATCGACACCGTGCTGTACCTGCCCTGGGAGTGTTTGATGGGACAGTATAGAGGGAGCTTTACTCTGTAACTAACCCCTGCTGTACCTGCCCTGGGAGTGTTTGATGGGACAGTGTAGAGGGAGCTTTAATCTGTATCTAATCGATGCCGCACCAGCCCTGGGAGTGTTTGATGGGACAGGACAAAGGGAGCTTTACTCCGTATCTAAACTGTGCTGTACCTCCCCTGGGAGTGTTTGATTGGACATTGCAGAGGGAGCTTTACTCTGTATCTAACCCGTGCTGTACCTGCCCGGGGAGTGTTTGATGGGACAGTGTCGAGGGAGCTTTATTCTTGTATCTAAACCATGCTGTACCTGCCCTGGGAGTGTTTGATGGGACTGCACAGAGGGAGCTTTACTCTGTCTCTAACCCGTGCTGTATCTGCCCGAGGAGTGTTTGATGGGACAGTGTAGAAGGAGCTTTACTCTGTATCTAACCCGTGCTGTACCTGCCCTGGGAGTGTTTGATGGGACAGTGTACAGGTAGCTTTACTCTGTATCTAACCCGTGCTGTACCAGCCCTGGGAGTGTTTGATGGGATCGTGTCAATGGAGTTTTACTCTGTATCTAGCCCATGCTGTACCTGCCCGGGGAGTGTTTGATGGGACAGTCTCGAGCGAGCTTTACTCTGTATCTATCCCGTGCTGTACCTACCCTGGGAGTGTTTGATGGGATTGTGCAAAGGGAACTTTACTCTGTATCTAACCCGTGCTGTACCTGCCCTGGGAGTGTTTGATGGGACAGTATAGAGTGAGCTTATCTCTAAATCTAACCCATGCTGTACCTGTCCCAGGAGTGTTTGATGGGACAGTGTAGAGGGTGCTTTACTCTGTATCTAACCCGTGCTGTACCTGCCCTGGGAGAGTTTGATGGGACAGTGTAGAGGGAGCTTTACTCTGTATCTAACCCATGCTGTACCTACCCAGGGATTGTTTCGTGGGACAATGCAGAGGGAGCTTTACTCTGTAACTAACCCCTGCTGTACCTGCCCTGGGAGTGTTTGATGGGACAGTGTAGAGGGAGCTTTAATCTGTATCTAATCCGTGCTGCACCAGCCCTGGGAGTGTTTGTTGGGATCGTGTCAATGGAGTTTTACTCTGTATCTAACCTGTGCTGTACCTGCTCGGGAGTGTTTGATTGGACAGTGTAGAGGGAGCTTTACTCTGTATGTAACCCGTGCTGCACCTGCCCTGGGAGTGTTTCATGCGATGGTGTAAAGGGAGCTTTACTCTGCATGTAAGCTGTGCTGCACCTGCTCTGCGAGGGTTTGATGGGACAGTGCAGAGGGAGCTTTACTCTGTATCCAACCCGTACTGTACCTGCTCTGCGAGCTTTGATGGAACAGTGTAGAGGGAGCTTTACTCTGAATCTAAACCATGCTGTACCTGCCCTTGGAGTGTTTGATCTGACAATGCAGAGGGAGCGTTACTCTGTATCCAAACCATGCTGTACCAGCCCTGGGAGTGTTTGATGGTCATGATGCGGAGATGCCGGTGTTGGACTGTGGTGGACAAAATTGAGAGGTCGCACAACACCAGGTTATAGTCCAACAGTTTTATTTGAAATCACTAGCTTTTGGAGCTGCTGACGAAGGAGCAGCAGCAGCAGAGTGGTGGTCTCTGTGAGCAGGAAGAGGAGAAGGAGAAGGAGACCAGACAGCAGACCACCACCAACAACCACAACCACAACTGAGGTGCCTGGAGAGAGAGGACAGGAGAGGAGAGATAAGAGCACAGCTGTCATCATAGGTGACTTTAACTTACATATAGATTGGACTAGCCTAATCAGTAAAAATAATGAGGAGGAGGAATTCCTTGAGTGTTTAAGGGATGGTTATCTGGATCAATATGTCGAGGAACCAACTCGGGAACAGGCTATATTGGACTGGGTACTGTGCAATGAGAAGGGACTAATTAGTAATCTTGTTGTACGGGGACCCTTGGGTCAGAGCGATCATAACATGATCGATTTCTCACTCGAAATGGAGAGCGAAGAAATTGACTCAGAGACTCAGGTCCTGAATTTAAACAAGGGGAATTATGATGCCATTAGACGGGAACTGAGTAGGTCTGATTGGACAACGTTCCTGGGAGGACTGGAGGTAGATAAACAATGGCAAGCATTTAAAGATAGAATGACAAAATTGCAAAAATTGTTTATACCAATCTGGCATAAAAGGAAATCTAAAAAGGTGACTCAACCGTGGATAACAGGGGAAATTAGAGACAGCATAAAATCCAAAGATAGGGCGTATAAAATAGCCAAAAAACGCGCCAGAGCGGAAGATTGGGAACAGTTTAAGATAGAGCAAAGGAGGGCAAAGGGCTTAATCAAGAAGGGCAAAATAGCTTACGAAAGCAAGCTGGCGGAAAATATAAAAACTAACTCCAAAAGCTTTTATAAGTATATCAAGAGGAAAAGACTGGTGAAAACCAAAGTTGGTCCATTGCAGTCAGATACGGGGGAATATATAATGGGAAATAAGGAAATGGCAGACCAACTAAATGCATACTTTGGGTCAGTCTTTACGAAGGAAGACACAAAAAACCTCCCTGGGATATCGGGAAAAATAGGGACATTGGCAAAGGAGGAACTGACGCAAATCAATATCTCTAAGGATATGGTGTTAAGGAAGCTAAAGGGATTGAAGGCGGACAAATCCCCAGGGCCTGATAACATGCATCCTAGGGTACTGAAGGAGGTGGCCCTAGAGATAGCGGATGCACTAAGCATGATTTTTCAGAATTCATTAGACTCGGGAACAGTGCCCATGGATTGGAGGGTAGCTAACGTTACCCCACTATTCAAAAAGGGGGGTAGGGAAAAAGCAGGTAATTACAGACCTGTAAGCCTTACATCAGTTGTGGGCAAAATGCTGGAGTCCATCATTAAGGATGAAATAGCCGAGCACTTAGCAAATGGGGACAGGATAGGACAGAGTCAACATGGATTTACAAAGGGTAAATCGTGCTTGACTAATCTATTGGAATTTTTTGAGGGAGTAACTGGTAAAATAGATGGGGGAGAGCCAGTAGATGTGGTGTACCTGGACTTCCAAAAGGCCTTCGATAAGGTCCCACATAAAAGATTAGCATGGAAAATTGAAGCTCATGGGATAAAGGGGAAAGTATTGACGTGGATAGAGAACTGGCTGTCAGATAGAAAACAGAGAGTTGGAATAAACGGCTCATTTTCTGAATGGCAGGCAGTAACAAGTGGGGTACCACAGGGATCTGTCCTGGGTCCCCAGCTGTTCACAATTTATATTAATGACCTGGATCAGGGAGTCGAATGCAGCATTTCCAAATTTGCAGACGACACTAAACTAGGAGGGGGGGTGGGCTCAGAGGAGGAGACCAGGAAGCTCCAGAGCGATTTGGACAGACTGGGTGATTGGGCGGATAAATGGCAGATGCACTATAATGTGGACAAGTGCGAAGTTATCCACCTTGGGTGCAGGAACGGGAGGGCAAATTATTATTTAAATGGCAATAAATTGGGAGAGGGGGAAGTACAGAGAGACCTGGGTGTTCTTGTACACCAGTCACTGAAGGCGAGCATGCAGGTGCAACAGGCGGTCAAGAAGGCAAACGGTATGCTGGCCTTCATAGCAAAAGGGTTGGAATACAGGAACAGGGATACCTTGCTGCAGCTGTACAGGGCACTGGTGAGACCACACCTCGAGTACTGTGTACAGTTTTGGTCGCCTCATCTGAGGAAAGATGTTCTTGCCATGGAGGGGGTGCAGCGGCGATTCACCAGGCTGATACCAGGAATGGCGGGATTGACCTATGAGGAGAGACTATGTAGTTTAGGGATGTACACACTGGAGTTTAGAAGATTGAGAGGGGACCTCATAGAAGTGTATAAAATTCTGACAGGTCTAGACAGATTAGATGCAGAAGGAATGTTTCCCTTGGCGGGTGAGAACAGAACTAGAGGACATAATTTAAGGATAAGGGCTAAACCATTTAGGACAGAAAAGAGGGGGAATTTCTTCACTCAGAGAGTGGTGAACCTGTGGAACTCATTGCCACAGAGGGCAGTGTACGCCAGCTCATTAAATATATTTAAGAGGGAATTAGATATATTTCTACAGGCAAAAGGGGTTAAGGGTTACGGAGAGAAGGCGGGGACGGGATACTGAATTGAAGGATCAGCCATGATCTCATTAAATGGCGGAGCAGGCTCGAAGGGCCGGATGGCCTACTCCTGCTCCTATCTTCTATGTATCTATGTATCTATGTAAAAGAAGGGAAGGCCAAGACCATTAACAACAGAGGAGAGGCCTTTCCACACTGCCTCCTCAATTGGCCTCCATTTTAGGAGAGGGAGAGAGGGGAGAAAACAACACAACATCATCTGTTTGGAAGGAGGAAGAAAGAACAGCTACAGGTGGGTGTGATTCTGGTGCACTCTCCCAGAGACTTTGTTTTGTAGGTGGGGGGAGGATAGAAGATAAGAAGAGGGCCGGAACATCCAAGGGGTGTGTGTGTGTGGCTTCTGTAAAAGCTAGGCCGCACACACCATATTAAACACCCCTTTCCCATTGCCTGACCTGGGACAGCTGGAGCTGCCTAGGTGAAGTCCCCAATTAATTTAATCTTATTGGGCATCGTTAAGACCTGGTGCAGGACTGAGCCTGGGCATCTCCAGCTATCCCAGGTGAAGACATCTTCTCCCCCCACCAGAAGACCACCACCAAAGACTTTTATTACATCGGAGAGTGCACCCCCTGCCAACACCCACCCACCCACCATCCTGAGTGGCGACCCTGCCCTTGCGGCTTCCCTCCTTCCCACCCCCTCTCTCTCTCTCTTTGTCTCTTGTCTCTCTCTGCCTCTCTCTCTAAGAGGCACCTCAATTTACTTTTTATTAAGTACCCATTGAGCAGAGGGGAGAAGGCCCCTCTCCCAATTCAATCAACTAAAGGGAGAGGTGTGCCTTCAATTTAAGAGCTCCCTCTGCTCAGGGGAAAACAGAAACAAAAAACCGAGGCCATTAACACCTTCAGGCCTGTGACTTGGGGTGAGTGTAGCCCTTAAAGACCAACCCATCATGGCGACCACATCTTCGCCGGTGGCGGGGGCAGCGAGGACATACGCAAGCGTGGCAGCCGCGGCCATGGCCGCAGCCACGAGTCCTCCTGTTACCCCGACACCTTTTACACTCCTTACGAGGAAGAATGGGGTCAAGAGCTACACTCACCCCAATATGACAATAGAGGCGTGCGTAAAAGCCATGGCTGGGGTTGTCGGCCCTTCAGCCATCGTCGCCGCCTCTAAAATGCACGGTAAGGCTGTGTTCTTCCTGGGGTCGGAGCGGGCGGTGTCCCTGGCCATCGAGAAGGGGCTCACCGTGGGCGGGACCTTCCTGCCGGTGGACCCCCTTGAGGCCACCGCGCAAAGGATTGTGGTTTCCAACGTCCCGCCCTTTGTTCCGGGTGAGCTCCTCCTCCCCCACCTACGTCAACTGGGGGAGGTGAGGTCGGGGATCACACCCATCCCGCTCGGCTTCCGGGAAGCCAGCCTTCGGCACGTCTTCTCCTTCCGGCGCCAGCTTTTCATCCGGCTGGCGCGGGAGGAGGACGCGGATGGCGCGTTCACGGTGCTCCACGGGGGGACCGCCCACCGCCTCTTCTGGACCTCGGACGGCGTGCGGTGCTACGCCTGTAAGGAGGTGGGGCACGTCCGCAAAAACTGCCCCGCCTCCAAGGCCGCCACGACACCTGGCGCGGCCAGGGCTGGCGCCGCCACCCCCCCCTCCCCCTGATACTGTCCGCGCGTCGACGGCGACGGATGCGCGGTCGAAATCGGAGGCCAACACCATCACGGCCTCCGGCGGGGGGGAGGGAGAGCGTCCGGGGGGAAGGAAGGCGCGTAGAAAAAATAAACACCTAAGGGCGGATCCCCTCGTGGAGGAAACATCCGAGTTGACCGAACTCACGCCCGAGTACATCGCGGAGTTGATCGGGACGCATGAGACTGGGGGGGTCCTCGTGCCCGGGCCCGTGACCGTGACCGCAACTGCCAAGGCAGCTGAATCAAGACCTGCGGCCGGGCTCGGGCCCGAGGGGCCCAAGAAACCCAGTCACTGGAAGGGGGCAGAGAGGGAGGCCCCAGCAGACATGGAGGCCTCCCCCTCTCCGGGCCTCAATATGTTAAAAAGGAAGCTCGACCCCCAGGAGGAGGACTGCGAGGAGGAAGGTCCTTCCGCAGAAGGGGAGTCGTCGCCCGCCGCGGGTGCTGCGCCCCACCCCACCACCGTCATCGTCGCTCGCGAGCGGCAGGGGTCCCCTGTCCCTCGGGAGGGTGAGACAGCCGAGTCTGTCCGACCTGTGCCTCCCGGGGATGGGGAAGAGACCCTACCCGTGGGGTGGGGCGCGGAACAACCCGCGGAGGGAAATGTAGTTCCGGAACCGTTGCTCCTCGCCGGGTCGGGCGTCCTGGGGACTGGGGCGGGTGAGGCCAAAGAGGCTGAAGCCGAGCCCGCCTTTTATAACCCAGATATCTCCCAGGGACTGCTCGATCTGGTGGAGGAGTATAACAATCCCCAGCCCGCTGGGTCGGAGGTTGGTGGCGGTGAGACAGAAAGCCCCCTGACTCCGTCTCTGATGTTGGCGCCGGACGTACTGGAGGAATTTGAGATTATTTTCTCCCCGGTTTCTCCGGTCGCTCCGGTGCCTGAGGCGGGGGGGGCCCCGAACCGCCGCCGCCGCCTCCCGGCCCGGCGCCCCTGAAGGAGCCCAGGGTGGACTCCTCTGCCACCGATCCTGGGGGTGGGATCGTGACGGAGGCGGGGCCGGCCGGTGCGGCCGAGCCGTTCGCTGCACCCCGTGTGACGGACGGGTTGGCCGCCGGTGACGACCTCCCGGAGGAGGACGGGGACTCGGTGTTGGGCACCGAGGACGATTTGGAGTCCATCAGCAGCGAGGCGATGGACGCCCTCGTGCCCTTCACCGACTCTCCCCTCATCCCCGTAGGGGAACTCCGGGATTTTATGGCCATGAGCCAGGGTCGTCACAAGAAGATCCGGCTGGCCCTCGACAAGTGGTCGGAGCTGGCGCTGCTCGTCGTGTCCGTCCGCGCCGCCGTTAAAATCATGGGCGCGGACCAGGACGTTGGCCGGCTCGAGCTGCGTCGGCTCAAGAGTTTCCACACTGGGCTGCTGAGGGAGTGGCGGTCGTCAGTGACCGCGCTCCCTCCCCTCCGTTAGGTAGAGGTTGCACTATGCTTCTGAGATGAAGATAACCATAGCCAGCCTCAACATCAACGGCAGCAGGGAGGCGCGCCGTAGATTCAATAACTTCTCGGTCCTTCGGGACGGGAAATATGCGGTGTGCTTCCTGCAAGAAACCCACACCGTTCCGGGAGACGAGGCCACGTGGCTCCTGGAGTGGCAAGGAGGGGTCAGCATGAGTCACCTCTCTAACAATTCCTGCGGGGTGGCTGTCTTGCTGGCCCCGCATTTTCAGCCGGAGATCTTGAGGGTCAAGGAGCACGTGCCGGGCCGCTTGCTCCAGGTCACTGTTCGCCTGGGAGGCGTGCCGCTCCATTTAGTGAACGTGTACGCCCCCCGGACCGGTGCGCAGCAAGTGCGCTTCTTCGGAGAAGTGTCCGCTCTTCTGGGCTCCATCGACGTGGGCGAGTGCGTCATCCTCGGGGGGGATTTCAATTGTACCCTCGAGGCGCGGGACCGGTCGGGTCCCCCGCGAAGCCCGGCGGCGATGGAGAAGTTGCGGGACCTGGTCGGGTCCTTCGACTTGGTGGACGTCTGGCGAAATCTCCATCCCGACTCCAGCGCCTTCACGAGCGTGAGGTCTGGAGGAGGAAGGTCCAGAATCGACCGCCTTTACATTTCCCGGGCGTACGTCTCCTGCGTTCCGGCGGCTTCCATGCGGCCGGTGCCGTGCATGGACCACCACCTGGTGTGGGCGGAGCTCGCTCCGCTGCGCGCGCGGGGGGGCTCCGCGTACTGGCATTTTAACAACCTGCTGCTGGAGGACGCGCGGTTCCGGGATTCGTTTCGCCGGTTCTGGGTCGACTGGAGAAGGAAGCGGGGAGGCTTCCCCTCCTTGAGGCTATGGTGGGACGTGGGCAAGGCTCACGTCCGCGTCTTCTGTCAGGAGTACGTGAAGGGGTCGACCAAGAGGCGGGAGGCCCGGGTCGGGCGATTGGAGAAAGAAGTGCTCGACCTGGAGTCCCGTCTCGGTCAAGTCGTCGAGGACCCGGCCCTGCGGAAGGTGTACGAAGAGAAGAAGGGCGCGCTGAAGGACCTGCAGCTGGTCGGGTCCCGAGGCGCGTACGTGAGGTCGCGGATCCAGTTCCTGCGGGACCTGGACCGCGGCTCCCCCTTCTTCTACTCGCTGGAAAAAAGACGGGGGGTCCGTAAGCAGCTCTTGGGGCTGCTGGCCGACGACGGATCTCTGGTCTCGGATCCGGAGGGCATCAGCGCGGAGGCCCGGGCCTATTACGGGGCTCTGTTCTCTTCGGATCCGTCCAGCGAGGATGCGCGCAGAGTTTTGTGGGAGGACCTGCCGAAGGTCGGCCCGGAGGGCGCCGAGAATTTAGAAGCTCCGCTAAGCCTGGCGGAGCTGACCGGCGCCCTGCGCCAGCTCTCGAGGGGCAAGTCCCCGGGGCTGGACGGGCTGACCGTGGAGTTCCACAGGGCGTTCTGGGATGTCTTGGGGGACGACTACGCGCGGGTCCTGGGGGAAAGTCTGGCGACCGGGGAGATGCCCCTCTCTTGGCGCAGGGCGGTCATCGTCCTGCTGCCCAAGAAGGGCGATCTCCGCCTACTTAAGAACTGACGCCCAGGTCTCCCCCCTCAGCACGGACTACAAAATTTTCGCCAGGGCTATGTCTGCTCGCCTTGGCACCGTGCTGGCCCGCATGATCCACCCCGACCAGTCCTACACGGTCCCGGGCCGGAGTATCCACGATAACATCCATCTGGTCCGGGACCTGGTCCACCATTCCCAGAGGGCTGGTCTGTCGGTCGCCTTCCTTTCCCTGGATCAGGAGAAGGCATTCGACAGGGTGGATCACGAGTATCTTTTCGGGACTCTGCGCGCATTCGGGTTCGGGACGCATTTCGTCGCCCGGATCTGACTTCTGTACGCCGCCGCGGAGTGTCTCATTAAAGTTAACGGGTCTTTGACGGCGCCCCTTCGCTTCGGGAGTGGGGTGCGTCAGGGATGCCCCATGTCCGGTCAGTTATACGCCGTTTGCGTGGAGCCTTTCCTGCGCCTCTTGCGGAAGAGGTTGACGGGACTGGCTCTGCAAGGGCCGGGCGTGGAGGTGGTCCTCTCGGCTTACGCCGATGACGTGCTCCTCGCGGTCACGGATCCCGTCGACTTGCGGAGGATGCGAGAATGCCAGCAGATTTACTCGGACGCATCCTCCGCCAAGATCAACTGGGAGAAATGTTCTGGACTCCTGGTGGGCCCATGGCGGGTGGACTCCCTGCCGGAGGAGTTCGGGCCTTTCGCCTGGAGCACCACGCACCTCCTCTACCTGGGAGTCTACCTCAGCCCGGCCGAGGACGCCTGGCCGGCGAACTGGCAAGAGCTGGAGGCCAAAGTCACCGCTCGCCTAGGGCGCTGGACAGGACTGCTCCGAGTGCTGTCCTACAGGGGTCGAGCGCTGGTCATAAACCAGCTGGTGGCCGCCATGTTGTGGTACCAGTTGGTCACTTTGATCCCTCCCCCTGCGTTTGTCGCCAAGATGCAGAAGAAGCTCGTCGACTTCTTCTGGGACAAAAGGAAGCACTGGGTCTCTGCCGCGGTTTTGAGTCTCCCGCTTAGGGAGGGCGGTCAGGCGCTGGTGTGCCTTCGCACCCAGGCGGCGACTTTCCGTCTTCAGACGCTGCAGAGATACCTGTACGTGGAGAATCCTCCTAGGTGGCGTGCGCTGGCGACGTATTTCTTCCGCCAGCTGCACGGCCTCAATTACGACACGCAGCTCCTGTTTGTGAGAGTGGGTGGCACGCGTGCCAGCCTGCGGGAGCTGCCTGTCTTCTACCAGGAACTGCTATGGGTTTGGAACAGCGTCGCCTCCGAGCGCAGTTCTCCCCCGTCAGGAGCGGCGGCCGTCCTTCGGGAGCTGCTGTTCAGGAATCCGCACCTCCACGACCGCGGGTTCAGCTGGCTGGCGGAGGGCAGTGCTGTGCCCGGTAAGGTGACCAGAGTCGGGGACCTGCTCGATGGCGGAGGAGCGGGCTGGATGGCGCCGGAGGAGTTGGCGAGGTGCATGTCCTGGGTCAACGTCCGGCTCGCGGTCAAAGCCATCGAGTCGCTAAAAGTGGCACTGGGCCCCGTCTCCACTAGGTGTGTCGAGGAGGCTCAGGCACGTGGGGCGATCCCGTCCGAACTGACCCCCGTTCGGACGGAATTCCTTATCGGCGCCCGGCCCCGAATCCTCCCTCGGGAGCCGCCGCCTCACCACTTGAGCCTTCTCGGAGAAATGCCCTCCGTGCCCTTTCAATCCGCACGGAGGCGTTTCCTGTACGGGCTGCTCCTGCACACTCTCCACTTTGCCATCTTCGTCTGCCGTCCGGACACGCCTTGGCGTTCCATCCTGCCGTCCGGCGGAGGCGAAGGTCCCCATTGGAAGGCTCTCTACGCGGGAGTCTTCCCTTGTTCTATTGGGGACTTGGCCTGGAGGGTGTTGCACGGAGCAGTCCCGTGCAATAGGATTTTAAGTAGGTTTACGGACTCCCAGGCTGCTTGCCATTTCTGCGGCCTGGAGGAGTCCGTCTATCACGTTTATATTGAGTGTGAGAGGTTGCAGCCCCTCTTTCATTATTTGAAGGGGCTGCTCCTCAATTTCTGGTTGCACTTCAGCCCCACGCTCCTGATCTACGGTCACCCGGTGCGGAGGGGAGTGGGTAGGTCGGAGGACCTCCTCGTAGGACTGCTCCTGGGCCTGGCCAAGAAAGCCATTAATTGGTCCAGGCAGCGGGCGGTCGAGGGGGTCGTTCGGCCCGATTGCCTGCCTCTCTTCCGCGGCCATGTTCGCGCCCGGGTGGCCCTGGAGATGGAGCACGCGGTGTCCGCCGGCACGCTTCAGTTTTTCCGCGACCGGTGGGCGCCGCGGGGGCTGGAGTGAATCGTCAGCCCGGACTTCCAAATTTTGATTTGATTTATTAAGTTTCATTTAAAGTTTTAATTGATTTACAGTAAATTTTGATTTGTCCAACCAAAAAGAGCAACACCAGGTTATAGTCCAACAGTTTTATTTGAAATCACAAGCTTTCGGAGCTATCGATTGCTCCTTCCTCAGGTGAAGTAAATTTACTTCACCTGAGGAAGGAGCAATCGATAGCTCCGAAAGCTTGTGATTTCAAATAAAACTGTTGGACTATAACCTGGTGTTGTGCGACCTCTCAGTGTTTGATGGGACAGTGTAAAGGGAGCTTTACTCTGCATGTAACCTGTGCTGTACCTGCCCTGGGAGTGTTTGATGGGACAGTGTAGAGGGAGCTTTACTCTGTAACTAACCCCTGCTGTACCTGCCCTGGGAGTGTTTGATGGGACAGTTTAGAGGGAGCTTTACTCTGTATCAAACCTGTGCTGTACCTGCCCTGGGAGTGTTTGGTGGGACAATGTAGATGGAGTTTTAATCCGTATCTAACCCGTGCTGTGCCTGCCCTGGGAGTGTTTGATGGGACAGTAGAGAGGGAGCTTTACTCTGTATATAACCCGTGCTGTACCTGCCCTGGGAGTGTTTGATGGGACAGTGTAGAGGGAGCTTTACTCTGTATCTAACCCGTGCTGTACCTGCCCTGGGAGTGCTTGATGGGACAGTGCAGAGGGAGCTTTACTCTGTATTTAACCCGTGCGGTACCTGCCCTGGGAGTGTTTGATGGGACAGTGTAGAGGGAGCTTTACTCTATCTAACCTGTGCTGTACCTGCCTTGGGAGTGTTTGATGGGACAATGTAGAGGGAGCTTTACTCTATCTAACCTGTGCTGTACCTGCCTTGGGGGTGTTTGATGGGACAATGTAGAACGAGCTTTACTCTGTATATAACCCGTGCTATTCCTGCCCTTGGAGTGTTTGATGGGACAGTGTAAAGGGAGCTTTACTCTGTATCTAACCCGTGCTTTACCTGCCCTGGGAGTGTTTGATGGGACAGTGCAGAGGGAGCTTTAGTCTGTATCTATCCCGTGCGGTACCTACCCTGGGAGTGTTTGGTGGGACAATGTGGAGGGAGCTTTACTCTGTATCTAACCCGTGCTGTACCTGCCCTGGGAGTGTTTGATGGGATAGTATAGAGGGAGCTTTACTCTGTATCTAACCCGTGCTGTACCTGCCTTGGAAGAGTTTGAAGGGACAGTGAGAGGGTGCTTTACTCTGTATCTAACCTGTGCTGTACCTGCCCGGGGAATGTTTGATGGGACAGTATAGAAGGAGCTTTACTCTGTATCTAACCCGTGCTGTACCTGCCCTGGGAGTGTTTGATGTGACAGTATAGAAGGAGCTTTACTCTGTATCTAACCCGTGCTGTACCTGCCCTGGGAGTGTTTGATGGGACAGTACAGAGGGAGCTTTACTCTGTATCTAACCCGTGCTGTACCTGCCCGGGGAGTGTTTGATGGGACAGTGTAGAGGGAGCTTTACTCTGTATCTAACCCGTGCTGTACCTCCCCGGGGAGTGTTTGATGGGACAGTGTAGAGGGAGCTTTACTCTGTAACTAACCCGTGCTGTACCTCCCCTGGGAGTGTTTGATGGGACAGTGTGGAGGGAGCTTTACTCTGCATCTAACCCGTGCTGTACCTCCCCTGGGAGTGTTTGATGGGACATTGCAGAGGGAGCTTTACTCTGTATCTAACCCGTACTGTACCTTCCCTGGGAGTGTTTGATGGGACAGTGCAGAGGGAGCTTTTATCTGTATTTAACCCGTGCTGTACCTGCCCTGGGAGTGTTTGATGGGACAGTGTAGAGGGAGCTTTACTCTGTATGTAACCCGTGCTGTACCTGCCCTGGTAATGTTTGATGGGACAGTGTACAGGGAGCTTTACGCTGTATCTAACCTGTGCTGCATCTGCCCTGGGAGGGTTTGATGGGACAGTGTAGAGGGAACTTTACTCTGTATTTAACCCGTGCTGTATCTGCCCTTGGACTGTTTGATGGGACAGTGGAGGGAGCTTTTCTGTGTAACTAACCCGTGCTGTACCTTCCCTGGGAGTGTTTGATGGGACAGTATAGAGGGAGCTTTACTCTGTATCTAACCCGTGCTGTACCTGCCCTGGGAGTGTTTGATGGGACAGTGCAGAGGGAGCTTTACTCTGTATCCAACCCCGTACTGTACCTTCCCTGGGAGTGTTTGATGGGACAGTGCAGAGGGAGCTTTACTCTGTATGGTACCTGTGCTGTACCTGCCCTGGGAGTGTTTGATGGGACAGTGTAGAGGTAGCTTTACTCTGTATGTAACCCGTGCTGTACCTGCCCTGGTAATGTTTGATGGGACAGTGTACAGGGAGCTTTACGCTGTATCTAACCTGTGCTGCATCTGCCCTGGGAGGGTTTGATGGGACAGTGTAGAGGGAACTTTACTCTGTATTTAACCCGTGCTGTATCTGCCCTTGGACTGTTTGATGGGACAGTGTAGAGGGAGCTTTTCTGTGTAACTAACCCATGCTGTACCTTCCCTGGGAGTGTTTGATTGGACAGTATAGAGGGAGCTTTAATCTGTATCTAACCCGTGCTGTACCTGCCCTGGGAGTGTTTGATGGGACAGTGCAGAGGGAGCTTTACTCTGTATCCAACCCCGTACTGTACCTTCCCTGGGAGTGTTTGATGGGACAGTGCAGAGGGAGCTTTTATCTGTATTTAACCCGTGCTGTACCTGCCCTGGGAGTGCTTGATGGGATAGTGTCGAGGGAGCTTTGCTCTGTATCTAACCCGTGCTGTACCTGCCCTGGGAGTGTTTGATGGGATAGTGTAAAGGGAGCTTCACTCTGTATGTAACCTGTGCTGTACCTGCCCTGGAAGTGTTTGATGGGACAGTGTAGAGGGAGCTTTTATCTGTATTTAACCCGTGCTGTACCTGCCCTGGGAGTGCTTGATGGGATAGTGTAGAGGGAGCTTTGCTCTGTATTTAACCCGTGCTGTACCTGCCCTGGGAGTGTTTGATGGGATAGTGTAAAGGGAGCTTCACTCTGTATGTAACCTGTGCTGTAGCTGCCCTGGGAGTGTTTGATGGGACAGTGTAGAGGGAACTTTACTCTGTATCTTACCCGTGCTGTACCTGCTCTGGGAGTCTTTAAAATAAATATAAACAAAAAGGGTAATGAAATGTTAATCCTTATGACTAGAGGTCTAGAATATCGAGGGGAGGAAGTTTTGCTCCAGCTGTACAAAGCCCTGGTTAGACCACATCTGGAGCACTGTGGACCGTTCTGGGCCCCACACCTTAGAAAGAATAGATTGGCCTTGGAAGGAGTGCAGTGCAGATTCACCAGCATGTTACCAGGGCTCCAAGGGTTAAACTATTGAGAGTTTACAGAAATGAAGCTTGTATTCCTGGATTATAGAAAGTTGAGGCTGATTTGATTGAGGTTTTGAGGATTTTGGAACAATTGCGAGGGTCGATGGAGAGAAACCCTTTCCACTGGTGGGGAGTCTGGGACGAGGGGACAGAACCTTAAAATCCAAGCCAGGCCCTTCAGGAGAGAAGCTGGAAACTCTTCTCCACACAAAGGATGGTGGAAGTGTGGAGCTCTCTCACAATAAGCAGGCGATGCTCGCTCACTGAATAACTTTGGGCCGGTTGTGGTTTCTCCCCATTGTCCCGGTGCTTGTTCCCTTGGATTGGATCTTCATTTGTTCCCTTTGGTTTGGTTTCAGTTTCACTGCTGGACCCACCACTCAAAGCACTTTGTCTGATCTTCCCCCGGGAATGAGCAGACTCCTCCCTCACCCCCCACACTGCACCATCTCTCCCCGGGGTGTGTCCACACTCTGGGCCTTGGGCCTTGCCCGGGGATTCTCAGTATGAACAGGTGGGGTGTGTTTTGAGACAGGGTGTCCCCGCTCTCCTCCTCTTTCCCCGGGGTGTGTCCACACTCTGGGCCTTGGGCCTTGCCCGGGGATTTTCAGTATGAACAGGTGGGGTGTGTTTTGAGACAGGGTGTCCCCGCTCTCCTCCTCTCTCCCTGGGGTGTGTCCACACTCTGGGCCTTGGGCCTTGCCCGGGGATTCTCAGTATGAACAGGTGGGGTGTGTTTTGAGACAGGGTGTCCCCGCTCTCCTCCTCTTTCCCCGGGGTGTGTTCCACACTCTGGGCCTTGGGCCTTGCCCGGGGATTCTCAGTATGAACAGGTGGGGTGTGTTTTGAGACAGGGTGTCCCCGCTCTCCTCCTCTTTCCCCGGGGTGTGTCCACACTCTGGGCCTTGGGCCTTCCCCGGGGATTCTCAGTATGAACAGGTGGGGTGTGTTTTGAGACAGGGTGTCCCCGCTCTCCTCCTCTTTTCCCCGTGGTGTGTCCACACTCTGGGCCTTGGGCCTTGCCCGGGGATTCTCAGTATGAACAGGTGGGGTGTGTTTTGAGACAGGGTGTCCCCGCTCTCCTCCTCTTTTCCCCGTGGTGTGTCCACACTCTGGGCCTTGGGCCTTGCCCGGGGATTCTCAGTATGAACAGGTGGGGTGTGTTTTGAGACAGGGTGTCTCCGCTCTCCACCTTTAAAGGGACAAGGAGACGACCAGCTGGGCTGAATGGCCCTGCTTTATGACATCACTGCAGTGCCCAGCAACCAACCTCCCTGAGCCCTGCTCATTATGGGCTGGGTTTAGCTCAGTGCTGTTACAGGAAGGGAAACAGGAGCAGGATTCGCCCCGTGTGGAGCCCAGGATTAATGGGGAGAGGTACAGGATCAATTTATACCTTGTTGAGTGAGAAATGTCATTGTCCCGGACACTCCCTGTCCCTCGGTATCTGTGTCGGGGAGCGGCTGATGGGTTTACTCTGTATCTAACCCGTGCTGTACCCGACTGGAGAGTGTTTGATGCTGACACTAGGGGCTCAGCTCCACGAGCACAACATTTAACCCAAAGATGATCTGATAAACACATCAGCTTCTCCCCTGGACACTGGTCCTGAGCGACACGGAGTGTCTCTGATATTTTAGTCGGTGTCCTTGAACAAGTTTAAACACCTTGCTCACATCTCTTACCCTGCTTTGTTCTAGTGAGAAGTGCCCCAGTTTCTCTCGTCTCTCCTCCTGGGAAAGAGAAGTTCGCCTCAGTTCAAAACTCAAACAGGCGCTTCACTGCAGACAGGTCATCATGAGGAAACATTTCTTTACCCAGCGAGCTATGATGATCTGAAATGCACTGCCTGAAAGGGCGGTGGAAGCAGATTCAAGAGTAACTTTCAAAAGAGAATTGGATAAATATTTGAAGGGAAAACATTTACCGGGATATGGGGAAAGAGCAAGGGAGTGGGACTAATTGGATCGCTCTCCCAAAGAGCTGGCACAAGCATGATGGGCCGAATGGCCACCTTTTGTGCAGTTTTATTCTATGAGAGGGTCCAATGAGAGGGAGGAACTGAATGAATCAGTATTTGTAGGGAAATGGTGTTGGGGAAGTTGACGGGATTGAATGCCGATAAATCCCCAGGGCCTGATAATCTACATCCTAGGGTACTTAAGGAAATGACCCTCGAAATAGTAGATGCATTGCTGGTCATCTACCAAAATTCTATAGACTCTGGAACAGTTCCCATGGATTGGAGGGTAGCTAATGTAACCCCACCATTTAAAAAAGGTGGTGGAGAGAAAACGGTGAATGATAGGCTGGTAAGCCTGACATCGGTAGTGGGGAAAATGCTAGAGTCCATTATAAAAGATGTAATAGCAGAGCACTTGGAAAACAGTGACAGGATCGGACAAAGTCAACATGGATTTACAAAAGGTAAATCATGCTTGACTAATCTACTGGAATTTTTTGAGGATGTAACTGGTAGAATTGATAAGGGAGAACCAGTGGATGTGGTGTATTTGGATTTCAGAAGGCTTTCAACAAGGTCCCGCATAAGAGATTAGCGTGCAAAGTTAAAGCACATGGGATTGGGGGCAAGGTATTGACTTTGATAGAGAACTGGTTGTCAGACAGGAAGCAAAGAGTTGGAATAAACAGGTCTTTTTCCGAGTGGCAGGCAGTGACGAGTGGGGTACCGCAGGGATCAGTGCTAGGACCACAGCTATTCACAATATATATTAATGATCTAGACAAGGGAACTAGATGTAATATCTCCAAGTCTGCAGACGACACAAAGCTGGGTGGGCGTGTGTGCTGTGAGGAGGATGCAGAGAAACTCCAGTATGATTTGGACAGGTTGGGTGATTGGGCAGATGCATGGCAGATGCAGTATAACGTGGATAAATGCAAGGTTATCCACTTTGGTGGCAAAAACAGGAAGACAGATTATTAACTGAACAGCAATAGATTGGGAAAAGGGGAAGTGCAACGAGACCTGGGTGTCCTTGTGCACCAGTCGCTGAAGGTAAGCATGCAGGTGCAGCAGGCAGTTAAGAAGGCAAATGCTATGTTGGCCTTCATAGCGAGAGGATTCGAGTACAGGAGCAAGGATGTCTTGCTGCAGTTGTGAAGGCCTTAGTGAGACCACACTTTGAGTATTGTGTGCAGTTTTGGTCGCCTTATCTGAGGAAGGATGTTCTTGCCATGGAGAGAGTGCAGCGAAGATTCACCAGACTGATACCTGGGATGGCAGGAATGACGTATGAAGAGAGATTGGGTCGTTTAGGCTTATATTCGCTAGAGTTTCGAAGAATGAGAGGGGATCTCATTGAAACTTATAAAATTCTAACAGGACTAGACAGACTAGATGCAGGAAGGATGTTCCCGATGGCGGGGGAGTCCAGAACCAGAGGTCACAGTCTAAGGATAAGGGGTAAGCCATTTAGGACTGAGATGAGGAGGAATTTCTTCACCCAGAGTGGTGAACCTGTGGAATTCTCTACCACACAAGGCAGTTGAGGCCAATTCATTAAATATATTCAAGAAGGAGTTAGATATAGTTCTTAAGGCTAAAGGGCTATGGGGAGAAAGCAGGGACAGGGTACTGAATTTGGATGATCAGCCATGATCTCATTAAATGGCGAGCAGGCTCGAGGGGCCGAATGGCCCACTCCTGCGCCTATCTTCTATGTTTCTATGATTCTCTGATAACTAAAGCCTCTCATCTGTGGTATAACCTCAGTGAATCGATTCTGCAGCCTCTCTGTGGCCCCGACATCCTTCCGAGTGGAAGATGCCCAAAACTTGTTCTAACTGCAGCCGAACCGATGGTTTTGTTTTCTACGCCCCATTTATAAAAAACCTCGGGTAACATTTTTAAACCACTTTATAAACTTGTCCTCCAACTTTTAAAGATTTGTGTATCTGATCTCCCTGTAGATTTTAGAGATATTAACATAACATGGTTAAAATACATTGACATCGAATGTCTGATATAATGTGTATTGTGGGAGAGAGAAGTTTAGTCTGAGTTAGAAACTCAAACAGGCCTTTCACTGCAGACAGGTTGCCATGGCAACACTGATAAGACATTCCATTCACTGAATCGACATGTTGGAGTCTGTAATCAGATCAGGGAAAAACAGGTTCTGTCTGTTACTAACCACAATATAAGCTTAAACCAGAGTGAGTAATAGAATAGATTCGATTATAATGTGTGATGTTTATACGTGTAATTGTGAAACTATAAGAGATGACATCATTAACAGCAATGAGAAGTCGCACAACACCAGGTTATAGTCCAACAGATTTATTTAATTTTACAAGCTTTCGGAGCTGTCGCTCCTTCGTCAGGTAAGTTAGCAATGAGAGAATCTCCCAGAATTCACAATTTAAACCCAGACAAAATCTATTCACATTATTCGCTACAACAAAGAGCACAGCCAAGACAATGAGATGTGTCCCAGGGGGTCCAACGTGTCAAACCACCTGCTGGCTGCATATCCTGTCAATTTGTGTTCTTGTGTTAGCCTTTTTAAAAAAAAAACTAAAAAAAATAATTAAAAAAAACCAAAAAAAACACCTGGGAAGACCGGCCATGATGTCAAGTCACGTTCTGTATCGTGACATGAACCCGATATCGCGATTGAGGCCATCCTCATGAGTGCGGAACTTGGCTATCAGTTTCTGCTCTATGATTTTGCGCTGTCGTGTATCTCGAAGGCCGCCTTGGAGAACGCTTACCCGCAGATCCGAGGCTGAATGCCCCTGGCTGCTGAAGTGATCCCCGACTGGGAGGCAACCCTCCTGCCTGGCGATTGTTGCGCGGTGTCCGTTCATACGTTGTCTCAGTGTCTGCATGGTCTCGCCGATGTACCATGCTCTGGAGCATCCTTTACTGCAACGTATCAGGTAGACAACGGCATTAACAGCAGGCAGGGCAGTTTAGTGATAGAGAAATAAAAACAGAAAATGCTGGAGATACTCAGCAGGTCAGGCAGCATCTGTGAAGAGAGAAACAGAGTTAACGTTTCAGGTCGATGACCTTTCGTCAGAAAATTGTGATCAAGAACATTACTGAAGAAAAGTAACTGCTGGGAACCACTGCACAGGGCGTTAGTGAGACCACACCTGGAGTACTGCGCACAGTTTCACTCTCCTTATTGAAGGAGGGATACACTTGCATTGGAGGCAGTTCAGAGAAGCTTCACGAGGTTGATTCTTCAGTTGAAGGGGTTGTCTTATGAGGAAAGGTTGAGCAGGTTGGGCCGATACTCATTGGAGTTTCGAAGAATGAGGTGATCTTATTAAAACATAAGATTCTGAAGGGGCTTGACAGGGTCGATGCAGGGAGCATGTTTCCCCTCATGGGGGAATCTAGAACGAGGGGACATAGTTTCAGAATAAGGGGTCACCAATTTAAAACGGAAATGAGGAGGAATTTCTTCTCTGAGGGTTGTGAATCTGTGGAATTGTCTACCCCAGAGAGCTGTGGAGGCTGGGTCATTGAATATATTCAAGGTGGAGATGGACAGATTTTTGAAAAACAGGGGAGTCAAGGGTTATGGGGAGCGGGCAGGAAAGTGGAGTTGAGGCCACGATCAGATCAACCATGATCTTATTGAATGGTGGAGCAGACTCGAGGGGCCGAATGGCCGACTCCAGCTCCTGTTTCTTATGCACCAGGGAAAGTGTCCTTGTAAATCACAGATCAGGGAATTTCCAGCTGTTTTTTCCTCGATTCCAGCCAAAACCCAGCAGAGAAGAACATAAGAAATAAGAGCAGGAGTCGGCCATACGGTCCCTCGAGCCTGCTCCGCCATTCAATAAGATCATGGTTGATCATCGACCTCAACTCCACTTTCCCGCCCCATCTCCATATCCCTTGATTCCCCTAGAGTCCAAAAATCTATCTATCTCAGCCTGGAATATACTCAAAGACTGAACATTCACAGCCCTCTGGGGCAGAGAATTCCAAAGATTCACAACACTCTGAGTGAAGAAATTCCTCCTCATCTCAGTCTTAAATGGCTGTCCCCTTATCCTGAGACTATGCCCCCTAGTTCCAGACACTCCAGCCAGGGGAAACAACCTCTCAGCATCTACCCTGTCAATCCCCCTCAGAATCTTGTATGTTTCAATGAGATCACCTCTCATTCTTCTAAACTCCAGAGAGTATAGGCCCATTCTACACAATCTCTCATCATAGGACAGCCCTCTCATCCAGGAATCAATCTCGTGAACCTTCGTTGCACTGCCTCCAAGGCATGTATATCCTTCCTTAGATAAGGAGACCAAAACTGTGCACAGTACTCCAGGTGTGGTCTCACCAAGGCCCTGTACAATTGTAGCAAGACTTCCTCACTCTTATACTCCAACCCCCTTCCAATAAAGGCCAACATGCCATTTGCCTTCCTTATTGCTTGCTGTACCTGCATGCTAGCTTTCTGTGTTTCTTGCACAAGGACACCCAAATCTCTCTGAACACCAACATTTGAAAGTTTCTCACCATTTAAAAAATATTATGTTTTTCTATTCTTCCGACCAAAGTGAATAACCTCACATTTCCCTACATTATACTCCATCTGCCACCTTACTGCCCACTCACTTAGTCTATCTATATCCCTTTGCAGACTCTTTGTGTTCTCCTCACAGCTTACTGTCCCACCTAGCTTTGTATCATCAGCAAACTTGGATACATTACACTCGGTCCCTTCATCTAGCTCATTGATACAGATTGTAAATAGCTGAGGCCCCAACACTGATCCTTGCGGCACCCCACTAGTTACAGCCTGCCAACCTGAAAAAGATCCGTTTATCCCCACTCTCTGTTTTCTGTCCATTAACCAATCCTCCCAGGGTAGGTACAGCACGGGTTCGTTACAGAGTAAAGCTCCCTCTACACTGTCCCATCAAACACTCCCAGGGCAGGTACAGCACAGGTTAGATACAGAGTAAAGCCCCCTCTACACTGTCCCATCAAACACTCCCAGGGCAGGTACAGTACAGGTTAGATACAGAGTAAAGCCCCCTCTACACTGTCCCATCAAACACTCCCAGGGCAGGTACAGCACAGGTTAGATACAGAGTAAAGCTCCCTCTACACTGTCCCATCAAACACTCCCAGGGCAGGTACAGCATGGGTCAGATACAGAGTAAAGCTCCCTCTACACTGTCCCATCAAACACTCCCAGTGCAGGTACAGCACGGGTCAGATACAGAGTAAAGCTCCCTCTACACTGTCCCATCAAACACTCCCAGGGCAGGTACAGCACGGGTTAGATACAGAGTAAAGCTCCCTCTACACTGTCCCATCAAACACTCCCAGGGCAGATACAGCATAGGTTAGATACAGAGTAAAGCTCCCTCTACACTGTCCCATCAAAAACTCCCAGGGCAGGTACAGTACGGGTTAGATACAGAGTAAACTCTCTCTACACTGTCCCATCAAACACTGCAAGATCAGGTACAGCACGGGTTATAAATAGAGTAAAGCTCCCTCTACATTGTTCAATCAAACACTCCCAGGGCAGGTACAGCCCACGCTAGATAAAGAGTAAAGCTTCCTCTACACTGTCCCATCAGACACTCACAGGGCAGGTACAGCACAGGTTAGATACAGAGTAAAGCTCCCTCCACTCTGTGCCATCAAACACTCCAGGGCAGGTACAGCACGGGTTAGATACAGAGTAAATTCTCTCTACAGTGTCCCATCAAACACTCCAGGGCAGGTAGAGTACGGGTTAGATACAGAGTAAACTCTCTACACTGTCGCATCAAACACTGCCAGATAAGGTACAGCACGGGTTCGATACACAGTAAAGCTCCCTCTGCACTGTTCCATCAAACACTACCAGGGCAGGTACAGCACGGGTTAGATACAGAGTAAAGCTCCCTCTACACTGTCCCATCAAACAGTCCCAGGGCAGGTACAGCACGGGTTAGCTACAGAGTAAATCGCCCTCTACACTGTCCCATCAAACACTGCTAGGGCAGGTACAGCATAGCTTAGATACAGAGTAAAGCTCCCTCTACGTTGTCCCATCAAACACTCCCAGGGCAGGTACAGTACGGGTTAGACACAGAGTAAAGCTCCCTCTACACTGTCCCATCAAACACTGCAAGATCAGGTACAGCACGGGTTATAAACAGAGTAAAGCTCCCTCTACACTGTCCCATCAAACAATGCCAAGGCAGGTACAGCACGGGTTAGATACACAGTAAAGCTCCCTCTGCAATGTTCCATCAAACACTACCAGGGCAGGTACAGCACGGGTTAGATACAGAGTAAAGCTCCCTCTACACTGTTCCATCAAACAGTCCCAGGGCAGGTACAGCACGGGTTAGCTACAGAGTAAAGCCCCCTCTACACTGTCCCATCAAAAACTCCCAGGGCAGGTATAGCACGGGTTAGATACAGAGTAAAGCTCCCTCTGCACTGTCCCATCAAACACTCCCAGGGCAGATACAGCACAGGTTAGATACAGAGTAAAGCTCCCTCTACACTGTCCCATCAAAAACTCCTAGTGCAGGTACAGTACGGGTTAGATACAGAGTAAACTCTCTCTACACTGTCCCATCAAACACTGCAAGATCAGGTACAGCACGGGTTATAAATAGAGTAAAGCTCCCTCTACCTTGTTCAATCAAACACTCCCAGGGCAGGAACAGCCCACACTAGATACAGAGTAAAGCTCCCTCTACACTGTCCCATCAGACACTCACAGGGCAGGTACAGCACGGGTTAGATACAGAGTAAATTCTCTCTACATTGTCCCATCAAACACTCCAGGGCAGGTAGAGTACGGGTTAGATACAGAGTAAACTCTCTACACTGTCGCATCAAACACTGCCAGATCAGGTACAGCACGGGTTCGATACACAGTAAAGCTCCCTCTACACTGTCCCATCAAACAGTCCCAGGGCAGGTACAGCACGGGTTAGCTACAGAGTAAATCGCCCTCTACACTGTCCCATCAAACACTGCTAGGGCAGGTACAGCATAGCTTAGATACAGAGTAAAGCTCCCTCTACGTTGTCCCATCAAACACTCCCAGGGCAGGTACAGTACGGGTTAAACACAGAGTAAAGCTCCCTCTACACTGTCCCATCAAACAATGCCAAGGCAGGTACAGCACGGGTTAGATACACAGTAAAGCTCCCTCTGCAATGTTCCATCAAACACTACCAGGGCAGGTACAGCACGGGTTAGATACAGAGTAAAGCTCCCTCTACACTGTCCCATCAAACAGTCCCAGGGCAGGTACAGCACGGGTTAGCTACAGAGTAAAGCCCCCTCTGCACTGTCCCATCAAAAACTCCCAGGGCAGGTATAGCACGGGTTAGATACAGAGTAAAGCTCCCTCTGCACTGTCCCATCAAACACTCCCAGGGCAGATACAGCACAGGTTAGATACAGAGTAAAGCTCCCTCTACACTGTCCCATCAAAAACTCCTAGTGCAGGTATAGCACGGGTTAGATACAGAGTAAATCTCCCTCTACACTGTCCCATCAAACACTGCTAGGGCAGGTACAGCATGGGATAGATACAGAGTAAAGCTCCCTCCACACTGTCCAGTCAAACACTCCCAGGGCAGGTACAGTACGGGTTAGATACAGAGTAAACTCTCTCTACACTGTCCCATCAAACACTCCCAGGTCAGGTCCAGCACGAGTTTTAAATAGAGTAAAGCTCCCTCTACACTGTTCAATCAAACACTCCCAGGGCAGGTACAGCCCACGCTAGATAAAGAGTTAAGCTTCCTCTACACTGTCCCATCAAACACTCCCAGGGCAGGTACCGCACGGGTTAGATACAGAGTAAAGCTCCCTCGACACTGGCCAATCAAATACTCCCAGGGCAGGTACAGCATGGGTTAGATACAGAGTAAAGCACCCTCTACCCGGTCCGATCAAATATTCCCAGGGGAGGTACAGCACAAGTTAGATACAGAGTAAAGCTCCCTCTACACAGGCCCATCAAACACTCCCAGGGCAGGTACAGCACGGGTTAGATACAGAGAAAAGCGCCCTCTACACTGTCCCATCAGACACTCTCAGGGCAGGTACAGAACAGGTTAGATACAGAGTAAAGCTCCCTCTATACTGTCCCATCAAACATTCCCAGGGCAGGTACAGCACGGGTTAGTTACAGAGTAAAGCTCCCTTTACACTATCCCATCAAACACTCCTGGGGCAGGTACAGCACGGGTTAGATTTAGAGTAAAGCTCCCTCTATACTGTCCCATCAAATAATCACAGGGCAGGTACAGCAGGGGTTAGTTACAGAGTAAAACTCGCTCGAGACTGTCCCATCAAACACTCCCAGGGCTGGTACAGCACGGATTAGATACAGAGCAAAGCTCCCACTGCACTGTCACATCAAACGTTAGACCCCCTGCGACTCCACCTCATTGTCTCAGTTGTATCTTGCTATGTCTTTGATGTGGTACCTTCCTGGCTGACCTGATTAACTTTATCACACCTCGGCAGATAGTCAGGATGATTTAATTTAGTTGTCTGCAATTGTAAGGTACACATGCATTGTTGTCTATCTATATATGCTTTGTCGAGTCTGTATTTCTTTACTTCACCTGAGGAAGGGGCGATCGATAGCTCCGAAAGCTTGTGATTTCAAATAAAACTGTTGGACTATAACCTGGTGTTGTGCGACCTCTCAATTACATCAAACATTCACAGGGCAGGTACAGCACGGGTTAGATAGAGAGTAAAGCTCCCTCTACACTGTCCCATCAAGCACTCCCAGGGTAGGTATAGCACGGGTTAGAGACAGAGTAAAGCTCCCTCTACATTGTCCCATCAAACTCTCGCAGGGCAGGTACACGGACATGTTACCGATACCTTCGCTTGATACCAAGGCTAGGAGAGGCACTCTGGAAGGTTTGGGGAGCTGGGGCACGAGAGTCACTAAAGATATGAAAACTGAAATAATCTTGATTTAGAAAAGAGAAAAGGCCCAAAAATGGAGCAGTCATTAACAAGACATCAATTAGTCTCCTCTTATCTTGGAGAAATCAAGGATTCGACCCACGGTGTGTTCGAAACAAAGTTAATCTATTTGACAGATATCAAAATATTAAACTCCAGCCCAGCTAGAGGGGTTATTAACATCAGCAGAAACAAACTCCAACTGTCAGAATGAACGTGGTTCAGTCCTGGATGAGTTTAACAGCAGCAATAACAGCAGAATCTAAGCCCTGCAGTCACTTGTGAACTCGCTGGTGTCTCAGCAGGGTGGATGACTGAACGAATCCCTTCCTACATACAGAACAGGTGAACGGCCTCTCCCCAGTGTGAACTCGCTGGTGTGTCAGCAGCTGGGATGACTGAGTGAATCCCTTCCCACACTCGGAGCAGGTGAACGGCCTCTCCCCAGTGTGAACTCGCTGGTGTGTCAGCAGCTGGGATGGCTGAGTGAAACCCTTCCCACACAGGGAGCAGGTGAACGGCCACTCCCCAGTGTGAACTCGCTGGTGTGTCAGAAGATCCCTTGTGCTTTTAAAGCTCTTCTCACACTCAGAACATTTAAAAGGTCTCTTATCAGTGTGAACGCGTTGGTGTGAAGTGAGGCTGGAGGAGTTAGTGAATCCCTTCCCACACACAGAGCAGGTGAACGGCCTCTCCCCAGTGTGAAGTCGCTGGTGTGTCAGCAGGTGGGATGACCGAGCGAATCTGTTCCCACACACAGAGCAGGTGAACAGTCTCTCCCCAGTGTGACTGCGTTGATGAGCTTCCAGCTGGGACGGGTAATTGAATCCCTGCCCACAGTCCCCACATTTCCACGGTTTCTCCGTGGTGCGGGTGTCCTTGTGTCTCTCCAGGTTGGATGATCAGTTGAAGCCTCGTCCACACACAGAACACGTGTATGGTTTCTCCCCGCTGTGAACGGTGCGATGTTTTTTCAGGCTGTGTAACTGGTTAAAGCTCTTTCCACAGTCAGTGCACTGGAACACTCTCACTCGGGTGTGTGTGTCTCGGTGCTTTTCCAGTCACACTGATGTTTGAAATCTTTTCCCACAGACAGAACAGACAAACATTTCTCCTTCCACATTCAAAGGCCGATGATACTCAGGTCCTGATGAATGGAGTGACTCCGTCAGATCTTGGTTTGAGTTTCCGGTCTGTAAATCCTCCCCTTCTCACAGCCTGTCAAAGGAGTTTACAAAAGACATCACTGAGTAGAGGATAGAAATTCAGAACAGACAATTCTAGTTTCTATGGAACATTCTTTCCTCTCTTGTTCCCCCAAAGCTGTAAATCTCCATCCCACACACTCTCCCTCCTCCCTGTGCTGAAATCCAAAATTGAGAGGTCCCACAACACCAGGTTATAGTCCAACAGTTTTATTTGAAATCACAAGCTCTCAATTTTGTCCACCCCAGTCCAACACCGGCATCTCCGCATCATGACTGAAATCCAAACTCATCGCACCATCTCCAACACACTGAAGGTGCTGACTCTGGTTGGGTTCAGTTCTACACTCACTGGTTCCCCTCCCTCTCCTCCCCTGAAAGTGCTGACTCTGGCTGGGTTCAGTTCTACAGTAATTGGTTCCTCTCCCTCTCCTCCCCTGAAGGTGCTGACTCTGGCTGGGTTCAGTTCTACAGTAATTGGTTCCCCTCTCTCTCCTCCCCTGAAGGTGCTGACTCTGGCTGGGTTCAGTTCACTCACTGGGACCCTGAAGCCCCGCCCACTATAGCCCCCTTTACAAAGATGGCCGCGATAATCAAGTTGGCGTAAAGACCCTCCCCATTGTCCTTTACAAAGATGGCTACCATTAATCTGGGCCTGTTCCCGGGAAAAAGCCCCGGAGCTGCAAACGCGGAACCTCTAGGTTCTCATTCCGGGCTTGCGGCCCACACTAGATGTTTATGAAGCCCACCCGCCGTGTGTATTACCTCCCTGCACCCCGCTGATACGTAATCGGCGCAAAACCCTCTTCTCCCGTCTCTGACCGCCACTAGTTCTCGCCCTGCCTTGATCACAGTGACACTGCGCATGCTCCACCCATAGGCGGCGCTGCGCCTGCGCGCTGGATTCCTCCCCCAGCCCCCCCCCCAACAGGCGGCGCTGCGCCTGCGCGCTGGTGCCTGGTTCCTTTCCTCCTTTCCCGGATTGTCACGCCAGGGCAGGCGGTCGCTCAATCCGCCTGCACACACCCAACACCGGGCGCTCTGTCCGCCCTGCCATCGCTGCTCTCTGCTTCCCTGTGTAAAGGCCGCTGATATTCAGGTCCTGAGCAATCAAAGCAAAGTTGGAGCCCATGGAATAAAAGGGTCAGCATGGGTGTGAAATTGGCCGAGAAAGAAAGACTTGCATTTATATAGCGCCTTTCACCACCACAGCCAATGAAGTACTTTTGGAGAGTAGTCACTGATGTAATGTGGGAAACGCGGCAGCCGATTTGCGGACAGCAAGCTCCCAGAAACAGCAATGTGATAATGACCAGATAATCTGTGTTTGTTATGTTGATTGAGGGATAAATATTGGCCAGGACACGGGGGAATAACTCCCCTACACTTCATCGAAATAGTGCCTTGGGATCTTTTACGTCCACCTCAGAGAGCAGACAGGGCCTCACTTTAACGGGCTGGAGGAAGGTACGCAGTGATGTTCCCCAGGGCTCGGTATGTGGACCACTGCTTTTCTTGATATATATTAATGACTTGGACTTGGGTGTACAGGGCACTATTTCAAAATTTGCAGATGACACAAAACTTGGAAGTATAGTGAACAGTGAGGAGGATAGTGATAGACTTCAAGAGGACAGAGACAGGCTGGTGAAATGGGCGGACACGTGGCAGGTGAAATTTAACGCAGAAAAGTGCGAAGTGATACATTTTGGTAGAAAGACTGAGAGGAAATATAAAATAAAGGGTACAATCCTAAAGGGGGTGCATGAACAGAGAGACCTAGGGGTATATGTGCACAAATCATTGAAGGTGGCAGAGCAGGTTGAGAAAGGGATGAGAAACTTCAGTTACGTGGATAGACTGGAGAAACTCGGATTGTTCTCCTTGGAGCACAGAAGATTGAGAGGAGATTAGATAGAGGGGTTCAAAATCATAAGGGGTCTGGACAGAGTAGATAGATTGAAACAATTTTTTTACAGGGCTTGACAGGGTAGATGCAGGGAGGATATTTCCCCTGGCTGGGGAGTCGAGAACCAGGGGTCACAGTCTCAGAATAAGGGGTCGGATATTTCACAGAATCCCCACAGTGCAGATAGAGGCCATTTCGGCCCATCGAGCCTGCACCGACACATATCCCACCCTATCCCCGTAACCCCACATATTTAATCCCCCTAACACTAAGGGTCAATTTATCATAGCCAAATCAACCTAACCCGCACATCTTTGGACTGTGGGAGGAAACCGGAGCACCCGGAGGAAACCCACGCAGACACGGGGAGAATGTGCAAACTCCACACAGACAGTCAGCCGAGGCCGGATTCGAACCCGGGTCCCTGGCGCTGTAAGGCAACAGTGCTAACCACTATGCCACCGTGTTGCCCTGATTTAGGACTGATGAGAAATTTCTTCACTCAGAGGGTGGTGAATCTTTGGAATTCTCTGCCCCAGAGGGCGGTGGAGTCTCAATCGTTGAGTATATTCAAGACAGAGATCGATAGATTTTTGGATATTAAGGGAATCAAGGGATATGGGGATAGTGCAGGAAAGTGGAGTTGAGGTAGAAGATCAGCCATGATCTTCTTGAATGGCGGAGCAGGCTCGAGGATCCAAATGGCCTACTCCTGCTCGTATTTCTCATGTTCTTATGTAAACTGTTCCCATTGGCAGAAGGGTCGAGAACCAGAGGTCACAGATTTAAGGTGATTGGCAAAAGAACCAAAGGCGACATGAGGAAAAACTTTTTTACGCAGCGAGTGGTTAGGATCTGGAAAGCACTGCCTGAAAGGGTGGTGGAGGCAGACTCAATCATGGCTTTCAAAAGAGAATTGGTTAAGTATCTGAAAGAAAAACATTTGCAGGGCTCCGGGTAAAGGGTGGGGGAGTGGAACTAGCTGAACTGCTCTTGCAGAGAGCCGGCACAGGCTCGACGGGCCGAATGGCCTCATTCTGTGTTGTAACCATTCTATGATTCTATCAATCGAGCAACTCTGTCAGATCATGACCTGATGTTTGGCTTAAAAAACATAGAAACATAGAAGAAAGGAGCAGGAGTAGGCCATTCGGCCCCTCGAGCCTGCTCCGCCATTTAATGAGATCATGGCTGATCATCCAAATTCAGTACCCTGTCCCTGCTTTCTCCCCATATCCCTTGATCCCTTTAGCCTTAAGAAATATATCTAACTCCTTCTTGAATATATTTAATGAATTGGCCTCAACTACCTTCTGTGGTAGAGAATTCCACAGGTTCACCACTCTGGGTGAAGAAATTCCTCCTCATCTCTGTCCTAAATGGCTTACCCCTTATCTTTAGACTGTGAGCCCTGGTTCTGGACTCCCCGACCATCGGGAACATCCTTCCTGCATCTAGTCTGTCTAGTCCTGTTAGAATTTTATAAGTTTCAATGAGATCCCCTCTCATTCTTCTAAACTCCAGCGAGTATAAGCCCAATCGTCCCAATCTCTCCTCATACGTCATTCCTGCCATCCCAGGTATCAGTCTGGTGAATCTTCGCTGCACTCCCTCCATGGCAAGAACATCCTTCCTCAGATAAGGCGACCAAAACTGCACACAATACTCAAGGTGTGGTCTCACCAAGGCCCTGTACAACTGCAGCAAGACATCCTTGCTCCTGTACTCAAATCCTCTCGCTATGAAGGTCAACATACCATTTGCCTTCTTAACCGCCTGCTGCACCTGCATGCTTACCTTCAGCGACTGGTGCACAAGGACACCCAGGTCTCGTTGCAGGTCCCTTGAGCTTCCTGTCTGTAAACGCTCCAGGACTAACACCCTGTAAACGGAGTGTAGAAAGGGGTAAGAGGGAGAAAGCTGTCTCATGTCCCCCTTTCCCAGCCCAGGGGCAGTGAAGCTGATTTTCAGGCCCAGCTGCTGCCCAGGTTGGTTGAAATACCCACAAGCCCCCGCGCTCCAGCCGCTGCTGACACCACGCATGCGACACATGGCCCCGCCCACTCCCGCTCGGTCCGCACCGCGCATGCTCGGCACACACACCCACCCTGTGGGACTGTCAACCATCCGCCCCTGCGCCTGCGCGCTGGGTCCCTGAGTCCGTGGGGCTTTATTCCCCTTCTTCAGTCCCTTGTTCAGACCCTGGGGCCAGGGGAGACTGTGGGGCTTTATTCCCCTTCTTCAGTCCTTGTTAAGACCCTGGGGCCAGGGGAGACTGTGGGGCTTTATTCCCCTTCTTCAGTCCCTTGTTAAGACCCTGGGGCCAGGGGAGACTGTGGGGCTTTATTCCCCTTCTCCAGACCCTTGTTCAGGGCCTGGGGCCAGGGGAGACTGTGGGGCTTTATTCCCCTTCTCCAGACCCTTGTTCAGACCCTGGGGCCAGGGGAGACTGTGGGGCTTTATTCCCCTTCTCCAGACCCTTGTTCAGACCCTGGGGCCAGGGGAGACTGTGGGACTTTATTCCCCTTCTCCAGACCCTTGTTAAGACCCTGGGGCCAGGGGTGACTGTGGGACTTTATTCCCCTTCTCCAGACCCTTGTTCAGACCCTGGGGCCAGGGGAGACTGTGGGGCTTTATTCCCCTTTTCCAGACCCTTGTTCAGACCCTGGGGCCAGGGGAGACTGTGGGACTTTATTCCCCTTCTCCAGACCCTTGTTAAGACCCTGGGGCCAGGGGAGACTGTGGGACTTTATTCCCCTTCTCCAGACCCTTGTTCAGGGCCTGGGGCCAGGGGAGACTGTGGGACTTTATTCCCCTTCTCCAGACCCAGGGGTCAGGGGAGACTGTGGGGCTTTATTCCCCTTCTCCAGACCCAGGGGTCAGGGGAGACTGTGGGGCTTTATTCCCCCTTCTCCAGTCCCTTGTTCAGACTCTGGGGCCAGGGGAGACTGTGGGGCTTTATTCCCCTTCTCCAGACCCAGGGGTCAGGGGAGACTGTGGGGCTTTATTCCCCCTTCTCCAGTCCCTTGTTCAGACTCTGGGGCCAGGGGAGACTGTGGGGCTTTATTCCCCTTCTCCAGTCCCTTGTTCAGACCCTGGGGCCAGGGGAGACTGTGGGGCTTTATTCCCCTTCTCCAGTCCCTTGTTCAGACTCTGGGGCCAGGGGAGACTGTGGGGCTTTATTCCCCTTCTCCAGATCCTTGTTCAGACCCTGGGGCCAGGGGAGACTGTGGGACATTATTCCCCTTCTCCAGACCCTTGTTAAGACCCTGGGGCCAGGGGAGACTGTGGGACTTTATTCCACTTCTCCAGACCCTTGTTAAGACCCTGGGGCCAGGGGAGACTGTGGGACTTTATTCCCCTTCTCCAGACCCTTGTTCAGGGCCTTGGGCCAGGGGAGACTGTGGGACTTTATTCCCCTTCTCCAGACCCTTGTTCAGGGCCTGGGGCCAGGGGAGACTGTGGGACTTTATTCCCCTTCTCCAGACCCAGGGGTCAGGGGAGACTGTGGGCCTTTATTCCCCTTCTCCAGACCCTGGGGCCAGGGGAGACTGTGGGGCTTTATTCCCCTTCTCCAGTCCCTTGTTCAGACCCTGGGGCCAGGGGAGACCGTGGGGCTTTATTCCCCTTCTCCAGTCCCTTGTTCAGACCCTGAGGCCAGGGGAGACTGTGGGGCTTTATTCCCCTTCTCCAGTACTTTGTTCAGACCCTGGGGCCAGGGGAGACTGTGGGGCTTTATTCCCCTTCTCCAGTCCCTTGTTCAGACCCTGGGGCCAGGGGAGACTGTGGGGCTTTATTCCCCTTCTCCAGTCCCTTGTTCAGACTCTGGGGTCAGGGGAGACTGTGGGGCTTTATTCCCCTTCTCCAGTCCCTTGTTCAGACTCTGGGGCCAGGGGAGACTGTGGGGCTTTATTCCCCTTCTCCAGTAACTTGTTCAGACCCTGGGGCCAGGGGAGACTGTGGGGCTTTCATCCCCTTCTCCAGACCCTTGTTCAGGGCCTGGGGCCAGGGGAGACTGTGGGGCTTTATTCCCCTTCTCCAGTCCCTTGTTCAGACCCTGGGGCCAGGGGAGACTGTGGGGCTTTATTCCCCTTCTCCAGACTCTTGTTCAGACCCTGGGGCCAGGGGAGACTGTGGGACTTTATTCCCCTTCTCCAACCCCTTGTTCAGACCCTGGGGCCAGGGGAGACTGTGGGCCTTTATTCCCCTTCTCCAGTCCCTTGTTCAGACCCTGGGGCCAGGGGAGACTGTGGGGCTTTATTCCCCTTCTCCAGACCCTTGTTCAGGGCGTGGAGCCAGGGGAGACTGTGGGACTTTATTCCCCTTCTCCAGACCCTTGTTCAGACCCTGGGGCCAGGGGAGACTGTGGGGCTTTATTCCCCTTCTCCAGACCCTTGGGCCAGGGGAGACTGTGGGGCTTTATTCCGCTTCTCCAGACCTTTGTTCAGGCCCTGGGGCCAGGGGAGACTGTGGGGCTTTATTCCCCATCTCCAGACCCTTGTTCAGGGCCTAGAGCCAGGGGAGACTGTGGGGCTTTATACTGTGGGTCTAGTGTAATATAAACAGAGACAGGGTCTAGTGTAATATAAACAGAGACAGGGTCTAGTGTAATATAAACAGTGACTGGGTTCAACGTGAGACAGTTCGGGGAGTCAGGCATCATTCACCCCTAGACCTACACTGACAGGTTAAACCCCAGACAGCTCCTTGGTAAGGATTCCTCTGGTTCCTCACCATATATGTGTCAGGATACTGAAACCCAGCTTTCTCACAGTCCACTCCTGGAGGCCCCACTCCCTGAGCCTACAACCTTCAGCAGGGTCAGTGCTGGAGTTCCACAGCGGGAGTGATCCCAGAGTAACTGTCGGGATCGCACCCCGTGGATGTTCCGGGTCGTGTATTTTTAGTTATCCTGGTGTCTAACACGCACACATCAATAAAACAGGGAATTCCTGGAAACACGCTGCAGGTCCTTCTTTATCTGGAGATCAAATGTCTGTTGTATAATTGTACCAGCAGTTAACAGGCTCCTGTGAACTCCTCCCTCTGCTATTTTAATGCAGACTTTAACCAATTTATTTTAAACGGGTTTATTTTAAATGAGCTAACACCTGCCTTAAACTGGTAGACTCAGGACTGTCTCACACACACATATTAAATCCTCGTGGAATAATTACCAGTCATTTTTAGACTGGAAACTTAACCCTGCTGTTTCACTTTCAGTCAGGAACAGATCGCAGTTTGACACCAATCTCTGATTTGACAGCACGTTTCCAGCATTCACCGTTGTTCTTCCTGACTCTAAACACAGATGTAAAGGAGCCTTCTGTTCCGTGCCCAGGAGCTCTGACCCATGGGAGAGAGCGGCTGGGACACATTCCTTACAGGCCTCAAGATTAACCTGCACGGGGACATTGCTGTCAGTGAAGAGAGACGAGAAAGACCAAAGTGTCGTTTGCCCCTCTCAGTGTGGCCCTGAAGGACTGTGTCCAGGCTGTAGTTCTGTTCCCGCCGTACGATCCTCCCCCAGATTGTCCTTTCTGAGCTCCAGCCAGGTGATGCTAAACACTCAGGTGGGAACGACAAAAATCCACAACAATGTGTTTAAAGCAAACTGATTTATTTGACATATATCCAGAATATTAAACTCCAGCCCAGTTACAGGGGTTATTAACATCAGCAGAAACAAACCCCAACTGTCAGTGTGAACACGATTCAGTTCAGGATGTAATTAGCAGCAGCAATAACATCAGAATCCAACCTCTGCAGTCACTTGTGAACTCGCTGGTGTGTCAGCAGGTTGGATGAATGAGTGAATCCCTTCCCACACACGGAGCAGGTGAACGGCCTCTCCCCAGTGTGAACTCGCTGGTGTGTCAACAGGTTGCATAACCGAGTGAATCCCTTCCCACACTCGGAGCAGGTGAACGGCCTCTCCCCAGTGTGAACTCGCTGGTGTGTCAGCAGGTCGGATGACCGAGTGAATCCCTTCCCACACTCAGAGCAGGTGAACGGTCTCTCCCCAGTGTGAACTCGCTGGTGTGTCAGCAGGTTGGATGACTGAGTGAATCCCTTCCCACACTCAGAGCAGGTGAACGGCCTCTCCCCGGTGTGAGTGCGCTGGTGTACAGTGAGTTCAGATGATCGCCTGAACCCAGTCCCGCAATGAGAGCACCTGAACGGTCTCTCGTCAGTGTGAGCACGTTGATGGGACATCAGATCGCTGGAACTTTTATAACACTTTCCACAGACCGGGCATTTAAAAGGCCTCTCCCCGGTGTGAACTCGCTGGTGTATCAGCAGGTCGGATGACCGAGTGAATCCTGTTCCACAGTCAGAGCAGGTGAACGGCCTCTCCCCAGTGTGAACTCGCTGGTGTGTCAGCAGGCTGGATGACCGAGTGAATCCCTTCCCACACTCAGAGCAAGTGAACGGCCTCTCCCCGGTGTGAGTGCGCTGGTGTACAGTGAAGTCAGATGATCGCCTAAACCCAGTCCCGCAGTGAGAGCACCTGAACGGTCTCTTGTCAGTGTGAACACTATGATGGAGTGTCAGTTCCCTGGAACTTTTAAAGCACTTCCCGCAGTCCTGACATTTAAAAGGTCTCTCGTCAGTGTGAACTCGCTGGTGTGTCAGCAGGTGGAATGACTGAGTGAATCCCTTCCCACACTCGGAGCAGGTGAACGGCCTCTCCCCGGTGTGACTGCGCTTGTGTCTCGACAGGCAAGAGGATCGGCTGAAGCCTCGTCCACACACAGAACATGTGTACGGTTTCTCCCCACTCTGAACGGTGCTTTCTGCTTCCATGCTCAAAGGTCCTGATGAATCGAGTGACTGTCAGATCTTGAAGTGAGGTTTGATTTGAGTTTCCCGTCTGCAAATCCTCCCCTTCGAACAGCCTGTAAAATGAATTTCAAACAGGAAAAAGGGAGGGTGAGAGAGAACCCACAAAAACACAAAGGCAGGTTGTGAAATTGAGCTGAATGAATCTGGGAATTTGTGGGGCCGGCACTCGAAAAAAGTGACCATGAAAGCTGCCGGAATGTCGTAAAAACCCAACTGGTTCACTAATGTCCTTCAGGGAAGGGAACCCGCCACCCAGTCTGGGCCTACACAAGACTCTGGTTTCTATGGGAGGAGAGAGCGAGGTGGGAGGGGGAGGAGTGAAGGAGAGCGACTTTATACATCTGCAACTCGACCAGAACTTTGACAGCACCTCCCAAACACGCAACCTCCACCACCTAGAAGGGCAGCAGGTGCATGGGAACACCATCATCTCCCAATTCCCCTCCAAGTCACACACTATCCTGACTTGGGCATATATCGCCGTTCCTACTCGGTGTTGCTGAGGCCTGGCGGCTCTGACTCCGGGCCTGAGAACCGCACTTGGTGTTGCTGAGGGTTCCAGCCCTGGGACTGTACATGGGGATTCTAACCCTGGGACTGTACATGGGGATTCCAAATCTGGGACTGTACATGGGGATTCTAACCCTGGGACTGTACATGGGGATTCCAAATCTGGGACTGTACATGGGGATTCTAACCCTGGGACTGTACATGGGGATTCCAACCCTGGAACTGTACATGGGGATCCCAACCCTGGGACTGTACATGGGGATTCTAACCCTGGGACTGTACATGGGGATTCCAACCCTGGAACTGTACATGGGGATCCCAACCCTGGGACTGTCCATGGGGATTCCAACCCTGGGACTGTGCATGGGGATTCTAACCCTGGGACTGTACATGGGGATTCCAACCCTGGAACTGTACAAGGGGATTCTAACCCTGGGACTGTACATGGGGATTCTAACCCTGGGACTGTACATGGGGATTCTAACCCTGGGACTGTACATGGGGATTCCAACCCTGGGACTGTATATGGGGATTCCAACCCTGGGACTGTACATGGGGATTCTAACCCTGGGACTGTACATGGGGATTCCAACCCTGGGACTGTACATGGGGATTCTAACCGAGACTGTACATGGGGATTCTAACCTTGGGACTGTACATGGGGATTCCAACCCTGGGACTGTACATGGGGATTCTAACCCTGGGACTGTACATGGGGATTCCAACCCTGGGGCTGTACATGGGGATTCTAACCCTGGGACTGTACATGGGGATTCTAACCCTGGGACTGTACATGGGGATTCTAACCCTGGGACTGTACATGGGGATTCTAACCCTGGGACTGTACATGGGGATTCTAACCCTGGGACTGTACATGGGGATTCTAACCCTGGGACTGTACATGGGGATTCAAACCCTGGGACTGTACATGGGGATTCGAACCCTGGGACTGTACATGGGGATTCCAACCCTGGGACTGTTCATGGGGATTCTAACCCTGGGACTGTACATGGGAATTTCAGCCCTGGGACTGTAAATGGGGGGCCCAGCTCTGGAGTTCTTCTGTTACAATGTGTAGGATGTTTTACCAGCGCCTTCAGGAGAGATGGTGAGAAATCTGAGTGTGGAGAGTCTGAATCAAATAACTGTGATGCGGAGATGCCGGTGTTGGACTGGGGTGGACAAAAATGAGAAGTCGCACAACACCAGGTTATAGTCCAACAGTTTTATTTGAAATCACAAGCTTTCGGAGCCCTGCTCCTTCGTCAGGTGGTGAAAAAATACCTCAAATAACTGAGTCAAGGGTTTACTCTCCCGGGCACTAGGACCCGGTGGGGAACAGATACGGAAGCCCCGCCCACTCTTTGATCCTTATCAAGATGACCGCGCATGCGCTTTGTTACTCACTGAATCAAGATGGCGGCCATTAGCCTGGTCTGTGATCGGGAGAAGCCCCGAAGCTGCAAACGCGGGACCTTCAGCTTATTATTTGGGGCTTGCGGCCTACACTAGTTGTTTATGAAGCCTCCCCGCCCACTTGCCGTCCAATACTCCGCTCCCTCCGTCGGCTTCTCACGAATTCATCCGGACATGATCCGCACCCCGCGTCTTCCGGGATGACACGCACCGCGCATGCTCCAAACCAAGGCGGTCCCGCGCCTGCGCACTGGGTTTCTGCAGTCCGTGTGCGGCACATTCTCCACCGCGGGGAATGCTGGGTTAAATCCCCGACATTGAAAGGCTGCATTCGTGAATAGAACAGAATTTACTGAGATTGCATTGAGCACTAAACAATGATCATGCCAAGCCCGCCCCAATGACACAATCGAAGCCCAGGCTGCAAGATTCTCATCTCAGTTTGGTGCTGTGTGAACGGGTGAGCTCCGCACCCCGGCTGCTCGCGGGGAATGCTGGTGCGGAGGGCCCGGTGCAGAAGGCCCGGGGAGGAAAGGCTGTGAGATTTTCAACTCGGCTGAACTCGGTGCTGTGTGAACGGGCTGCTCCACACCCCGCTGCTCGTGGGGAATGCCGGTGCGGAGGGCCCGGTGCAGAACACTCAAGGTGGAAGACTCAGAGGAGAGTGGCCTGGGCGGGAGGCCCAGCACGGAGAACACCAGGCGGGGGGCCCAGGGCGGGGCGGCTGGTCGGCAGAGGTGGAGTCGGGAGATGCGGTTGGTGAGCATTGCTGCACTGGTTCTGAAAGTTGTAGAATGGTTTCGGGCCTGAATGAGTTCCAGTGGCCCAGCATCTGCTCTGCCTGGCGGTAACTGTGAAGCTTTTTCTTGGTCATGGGACCGGTTTATGCATCGCCATATTGGTGAAGGAAAGGCAAACTGTTTCCATCTGTAATGGGGCGCGTGAGCGGTTACAAGATGGAAAATGTGAATGGTTAAAAGACGGAAAATAAAAGGAAATTAAAAGACAGAGCAAAGTAATATCAGTAAGGAATGATGAGTATTCTTTGATGGTTGGGTCCTGTGAGCGATAACAGCAAGCAGAAGAAGATTTGAGTGTTCGGTCTTTTTACGGGATTTCAGGAAGTGGATGGCTTCTTTTTCCGTGGAAGGGCTGAAGACTGTGGACAAGGACTATGACTTTACATGGTTCGACAACATCAAATGATATTCGTTAATGGATTGCCAATAGGACTGGCGTAGAACTGGTATTTAATTGTTTTGTTGGGAAGGTTTCAGGTTTTCTGTTTGAAAGCAGTTTACTTGAAGCTTAATTGATTTTCTGATAAGGATTGTGGGAATTTGCACATGATGATGTATTGGTGGTTATGTAGGAATTTACTTTGAGGTTATTGTCTAGTGTTGGTGTGTTTGAAAAGATAAAGTAAATTAATATTGGTAATTTATTGAACGAACGGACGCTCGAGTGAACGAACGGATGAACGATTCGAACGAACGCATTCATGCATATTGGAACTTACACTCGATCGAATGAATGATCACTTGTACAGTGATAGAACGAACGATTCGAGCAAACGCAAGCAGGCGCGCACTCAGACAAATGATACTCACGCACGCATTCAGACATACATATTGGAACTTACACTCGATCAAACGAACGACCTCATGGGGTAGTGGTCGAACGAACGATTCGAGCGAACGCAAGCATGCACATTGGAACTTACACTCGATCGAACAAATGATCGCGTGGTGAACGATCAAATGAACGATAATCGAGCAAACGCAGGCGCGCACTTAGACAAATGATATGCACGCACGCACTCATAGATACATATTGGAACTTACGCTCGATCGAACGAATGAACGCTTGAATGAACAAACGAACAATTGAATGAATGATCGAATGATCGAATGATCGAATGAACAATGCCAGTAGGACTGGCGTAAAACGGATTTTTTCTTGGTTTATTGGAATAAATGTTATCTGTAGCATTTAATTGGATTATGATGGTGCTATGTGTTTGTACACTGGTGTTGAAATGGTTTTTGTTTTATGTGGAGTTAACTTTGAGATTTATTATTTCAAATCTAAAAAGTTGTGTGGTATTGTTTAAGGGTATTTGTACTGTAAACATTATTGATTATTTGTAAAATTAATCATTGCATTTATATTAACTATAAGGCTGTTTTTAAGGCTTTATTTTTTACTGTGATGGATGAATGTAATGGATTTACTATGTAATGGATTTACTATGTAATTGATGAGTTGCACAGGTATTATTGTATTTGAATAAAAATATTACCCAGACTACAGGAGCCCAGTGCGCATGCGCAGTACCCGCCCGTAGCTGGAGCATGCGCAGTGTCACTATGATCAGAGCCATGCGAGTGCAGGAGTGGGCCGGTTTGGGAGACGCGGTTTTTGATCCGATTACGAATCAGCGGGGAGCAGTGAGGTAACGCACCCGGCGGGTGAGCTTAATAAACACCTGGTGCAGGCCGCAAGCCCGGAATGAGAACCTACAGGTTCCGTGTTTGCAGCTCGGTGGCTTTTTCCCAGGAACTATGCCCGGGTTAACGGTGGCCATCTTTGTAAAGGAGCTCTGTGGGTATTTGCGTCTCCATCTTGCTTCGTCGAGCGGTAGAGCGCATGCGTGGCCATCTTTGTAAAGGAGCCGCTAGGGGGCGTGGCTGCAGGGGCCCAGTGAGTGAACTGAACCCAGCCAGAGTCAGCACCTTCAGGGGAGGAGAGGGAGGGGAACCAGTGAGTGTAGAACTGAACCCAGCCAGAGTCAGCACCTTCAGGGGAGGAGAGGGAGGGGAACCAGTGAGTGTCGAACTGAACCCAGCCAGAGTCAGCACCTTCAGAGGAGGAGAGAGAGGAGAACCAGTGAGTGAACTGAACCCAGCCAGAGTCAGCACCTTCAGGGGAGAAGAGGGAGGAGAACCAGTGAGTGTAGAACTAAACCCAGCCAGAGTCAGCACCTTCAGGGGAGGAGAGGGAGGGGAACCAGTGAGATTCGCATTGAACCCAACCAGAGTCAGCACCTTCAGGAGAGGAGAGGGAGGGGAACCAGTGAGATTCGAACTGAACCCAGCCAGAGTCAGCACCTTCACGGGAGGAGAGGGAGGGGAACCAGTGAGTGTAGAACAGGACCCAGCCAGAGTCAGCACCTTCAGGGGAGGAGAGAGAGGGGAACCAGTGAGTGTAGAACTGAACCCAGCCAGAGTCAGCACCTTCAGGGGAGGAGAGGGAGGGGAACCAATGAGTATAGAACTGAACCCAGCTAGAGTCAGCACCTTCAGGGGAGGAGAGGGAGGGGAACCAGTGAGTGTAGAACTGAACCCAGCCAGAGTCAGCACCTTCAGCAAGAAGGAAAATGTGTTGGAGATGGTGCGATGGGTTTGGATTTCAGCACAGGGAGGAGGGAGAGTGTGTGGGACAGAGATTGACAGCTTTGGGTGAACAAGAGAGGAAAGAATGTTCCATAGAAACTAGAATTGTCTGTTCTGAATTTATATCCTCTACTTAGTGATGTCTTTTGTAAACTCCTTTTACAGGCTGTGAGAAGGGGAGGATTTACAGACAGGAAACTCAAACCAAACATAATTTCAAGATCTGACGGAGTCACTCCATTGATCAGGACCTGAGTATCATCAGCCTTTGAATGTGGAAGGAGAAATGTTTGTCTGTTCTGTCTGTGGGAAAAGATTTCAAACATCAGTGTGACTGGAAAAGCACCGAGACACACACCCGAGTGAGAGTGTTCCAGTGCACTGACTGTGGAAAGAGCTTTAACCTGTTACACAGTCTGAAAAAACATCGCACCGTTCACAGCGGGGAGAAACCGTACACGTGTTCTGTGTGTGGACAAGGCTTCAACTGATCGTCCACCTGGAGAGACACAAGGACACCCGCACCACGGAGAAACCGTGGAAATGTGGGGACTGTGGGCAGGGATTCAGTTACCCGTCCCAGCTGGAAAATCATCAACGCAGTCACACTGGGGAGAGGCCGTTCACCTGCTCTGTGTGTGGGAACAGATTCGCTCGGTCATCCCACCTGCTGACACACGAGCGACTTCACACTGGGGAGAGGCCGTTCACCTGCTCTGTGTGTGGGAAGGGATTCACTAACTCCTCCAGCCTCACTTCACACCAACGCGTTCACACTGATAAGAGACCTTTTAAATGTTCTGACTGTGAGAAGAGGTTTAAAAGCACAAGGGATCTTCTGACACACCAGCGAGTTCACACTGGGGAGAGACCGTTCACTTGCTCCGAGTGTGGGAAGGGATTCACTCAGTCATCCCACCTGCTGAGACACCAGCGAGTTCACAAGTGACTGCAGGGCTCAGATTCTGCTGTTTTTGCTGCTGTTAATCACATCCAGGACCGAACCATGTTCATTCTGACAGTTGGGGTTTGTTTCTGCTGAAGTTAATAACCCATCTAACTGGGCTGGAGTTTAATATTTTGATATCTGTCAAATAGATTAACTTTGTTTCTAACACACCGTGGGTCGAATCCTTGATTTCTCCAAGATAAGAGGAGACTAAATGACGTCCTGTTAATGACTGCCCCATTTTTGGGCCTTTTCTCTTTTCTAACTCAAGATTATTTCAGTTCTCATACCTTTAGTTACTCTCGTGCTCAAGCCCCAGCTCCCCAAACCTTCCAGAGTGCCTCTCCTAGCCTTGGTATCGAGCGAAGGTATCGGTAACATGTCCATGTACCTGCCCTGGGAGTGTTTGATGGGATAATGTAGAGGGAGCTTTACTCTGTATCTAACCCCGTACTGTACCTTCCCTGGGAGTGTTTGGTGGGACAATTGAGAGGGAGATTTACTCTGTATCTCACCCGTGCTGTACCTACCCTGGGAGTGTTTGTTGGGACAGTATAGAGGGAGTTTTACTCTGTATCTAACCCGTGCTGGACCTGCCCTGGGAGTGTTTGATGGGACAGTATAAAGGGAGCTTTACTCTGTATCTAACCCATGCTGCACCTGCCCTGGGAGTGTTTGAGGGGACAGTGTAGTGGGAGTTTTACTCTGTATCTAACCCGTGCTGTACCTGCCCGGGGAGTGTTTGATGGGATCGTGTCGATGGACTTTTATTCTGTATCTAACCCGTGCTGTACCTGCCCGGGGAGTGTTTGATGGGATCGTGTCGATGGACTTTTATTCTGTATCTAACCCGTGCTGTACCTGCCCGGGGAGTTATTGATGGGATAGTGTAGAGGGAGCTTAACTCTATATCTAACCCGTGCTGTACCTGCCCTGGGAGTGCTTGATGGGACAGTGTAGAGGGTGCTTTACTCTGTATTTAACCCGTGCTGTACCTGCCCTGGGAGTGTTTGATGAGACAGTGTAGAATGAGCGTTACTCTGTATTTAACCCGTGCTGTACCTGCCCTGGGAGTGTTTGATGGGACAGTGTAGAGGGAGCTTTACGCTGTATCTAACCCGTGCTGTACCTGCCCTGGGAGTATTTGATGGGACGGTGTAGAGGGAGATTTACTCTGTATCTAAACCATGCTGTACCTGCCCTGGGAGTGTTTGATGGGACGGTCGAGGGAGCTTTACTCTGTATCTAACCCATGCTGTACCTGCCCTGGGAGTGTTTGATGGGACAGTCTAGTGCGAGCTTTACTCTGTATCTAACCTGTGCTGTACGTGTCCTGGGAGTGTTTGATGGGACAGTGTAGAGGGAACTTTACTCTGTATCTAACCCGTGCTGTACCTGCCCTGGGAGTTTTTGATGGGACAGTGTAGAGGGAGCTTTACTGTGTATCTAACCCGAGCTGTACCTGCCCTGGGAGTGTTTGATGGGACAGTGTAGAGGGAGCTTTACTCTGTATCTAACCCGTGCTGTACCTGCCCTGGGAGTATTTGATGGGACGGTGTAGAGGGAGATTTACTCTGTATCTAACCCGTGCTGTACCTGCCCTGGGAGTGTTTGATGGGACAGTGCAGAGGGAGCTTTACTCTGTATGTAACCCGCGCTGTACCTTCCCTGGGAGTGTTTGATGGGACAGTGTAGAGGGAGCTTTACTCTGTATCTAACCGTGCTGTACCTGCCCTGGGAGTTTTTGATGGGACATTGCAGAGGGAGCTTTGCTCTGTATTTAACCCATGCTGTACCTGCCCTGGGAGTGTTTGATGGGACAGTGTAGAGGGAGCTTCACTCTGTATCTAACCTGTGCTGTACCTACCCTGGGAGTGTTTGATTGCACAGTGTAGAGGGAGCTTTAATCTATCTAACCCGTGCTGTACCTGCCCAAGGAGTGTTTAATCAGACAGTATAGAGGGAGCTTTAATCTATTTAACCCGTGCTGTACCTGCCCTGGGAGTGTTTCATGGGATAGTGTCAAAGGAGCTTTACTCTGTATGTAACCTGTGCTGTACCTGCCCTGGGAGTGTTTGATGAGACAGTGTAGAGTGAGCGTTACTCTGTATTTAACCCGTGCTGTACCTGCCCTGGGAGTGTTTGATGGGACAGTGTAGAGGGTACTTTACTCTGTATCTAACCTGTGCTGCAACTGCCCTGGGAGTGTTTGATGGGACAAAAAAGAGGGAGCTTTACTCTGTATCTTACCCGAGCTGTACATGCCCTGGGAGTGTTTCATGGGACAGTGTAGAGGGAGCGTTGCTCTGTATTTAACCCGTGCTGTACCTGCCCTGGGAATATTTGATGGGACAGTGCAGAGGGAGCTTTACTCTGTATCTAACCCGTGCTGTACCTGCCGTGGGAGAGTTTGATGGGACAGTGTCGAGGGAGCTTTAATCTGTATGTAACCTGTGCTGTACCTGCCCTGTGAGTGTTTGATGGGACAGTGTAGAGGGAGCTTTACTCTGTATCTAACCGTGCTGTACCTGCCCTAGGAGTGTTTGATGGGATAATGTAGAGGGAGCTTTACTCTGTATCTAACCCCGTACTGTACCTTCCCTGGGAGTGTTTGGTGGGACAATTGAGAGGGAGCTTTACTCTGTATCTCACCCGTGCTGTACCTACCCTGGGTGTGTTTGATGGGACAGTATAGAGGGAGTTTTACTCTGTATCTAACCTGTGCTGGACCTGCCCTGGGAGTGTTTGATGGGACAGTATAAAGGGAGCTTTACTCTGTATCTAACCCATGCTGCACCTGCCCTGGGAGTGTTTGAGGGGACAGTGTAGTGGGAGTTTTACTCTGTATCTAACCCGTGCTGTACCTGCCCGGGGAGTGTTTGATGGGATCGTGTCGATGGACTTTTATTCTGTATCTAACCCGTGCTGTACCTGCCCTGGGAGTGTTTGATGAGACAGTGTAGAATGAGCGTTACTCTGTATTTAACCCGTGCTGTACCTGCCCTGGGAGTGTTTGATGGGACAGTGTAGAGGGAGCTTTACTCTGTATCTAACCCGTGCTGTACCTGCCCTGGGAGTATTTGATGGGACGGTGTAGGGGGAGAATTACTCTGTATCTAACCCGTGCTGTACCTGCCCTGGGCGTGTTTGATGGGACAGTGCAGAGGGAGCTTTACTCTGTATGTAACCGTGCTGTACCTGCCCTGGGAGTTTTTGATGGGACATTGCAGAGGGAGCTTTGCTCTGTATTTACCCCATGCTGTACCTGCCCTGGGAGTGTTTGATGGGACAGTGTAGAGGGAGCTTCACTCTGTATCTAACCTGTGCTGTACCTACCCTGGGAGTGTTTGATTGCACAGTGTAGAGGGAGCTTTAATCTATCTAACCCGTGCTGTACCTGCCCAAGGAGTGTTTAATCAGACAGTACAGAGGGAGCTTTAATCTATTTAACCCGTGCTGTACCTGCCCTGGGAGTGTTTCATGGGATAGTGTCAAAGGAGCTTTACTCTGAATGTAACCTGTGCTGTACCTGCCCTGGGAGTGTTTGATGAGACACTGTAGAGTGAGCGTTACTCTGTATTTAACCCGTACTGTACCTGCCCTGGGAGTGTTTGATGGGACAGTGTAGAGGGTGCTTTACTCTGTATCTAACCTGTGCTGCAACTGCCCTGGGAGTGTTTGATGGGACAAAAAAGAGGGAGCTTTACTCTGTATCTTACCCGAGCTGTACATGCCCTGGGAGTGTTTCATGGGACAGTGTAGAGGGAGCGTTGCTCTGTATTTAACCCGTGCTGTACCTGCCCTGGGAGTGTTTGATGAGACACTGTAGAGTGAGCGTTACTCTGTATTTAACCCGTACTGTACCTGCCCTGGGAGTGTTTCATGGGACAGTGTAGAGGGAGCGTTGCTCTGTATTTAACCCGTGCTGTACCTGCCCTGGGAATATTTGATGGACAAAATTGAGAGGTCGCACAACACCAGGTTATAGTCCAACAGTTTTATTTGAAATCACAAGCTTTCGGAGCTATCGATTGCTCCTTCCTCAGGTGAAGTAAATTAGATACAGAATCGCCAAAGCATATATAGATAGAAAACAAAGCATGTGTACTTTACAATTGCAGACCAATAAATTAAATCATCCTGACTATCTGCCGAGGTGTGATAAAGTTAATTAAGTCAGCCAGGAAGGTACCACATCAAAGACATAGCAAGATACAACTGAGACAATGAGGTGTAGTCGCAGGGGTTCTAACGTGTCAAAAGCTGCCGTCTGTATGTAAAACGAAAAGCTTTAAAAAAAATTTACTTTTTTACTGGGAAAATTTTTACTTTTTTACTGGGAATCACATCTGTGAACAAGCTAACGACGACTCGAGTCCGGATCACATCATGTATCGTGACATAAACCCAAGATCCCGATTGAGACCGTCTTCATGAGTGTGGAACTTGGCTATCAGTTTCTGCTCGATGATTTTGCGTTGTCGTGTGTTTCTAAGGTTGCCTTGGAGAACGCTTACCCGCAGATCCGAGGCTGAATGTCCTTGACTGCTGAAGTGTTCCCCGACTGGGAGGTAACAATCCTGCCTGGCGATTGTTGCGCGGTGCTCGTTCATACGTTTTCTCAGTGTCTGCATGGTCTCGCCGATGTACCATGCCGCGGTGCATTCTTTCCTGCAACGTATGAGGTAGACAACGTTGGCCGAGTCACATGAGTATGTACCATGTACCTGGTGGGTAGTGTCCTCACGTGTGATGGTGGTATCTGTGTTCATGATCTGGCATGTCTTGCAGAGTTTGCCATGGCAGGGTTGTGTGGTGTCGTGGTCGCTGTTATCCTGAAAGCTGGGTAATTTGCTGCGAACGATGGTACTTCTGAGGTTAGGCGGCTGTTTGAAGGCAAGTAGTGGAGGCGTGGGGATGGCCTTAGCGAGGTGTTTGTCGTCATCGATGACATGTTGAAGGCTGCGAAGAACATGGCGTAGTTTCTCCGCTCCGGGGAAGTACTGGACGACGTAGGGTACCCTGTTGGTTGTGTCCCGTGTTTGCCTTCTGAGGAGGTCTATGCGATTTTTCGCTGTGGCCCAATATTTGATGGGACAGTGCAGAGGGAGCTTTACTCTGTATCTAACCCGTGCTGTACCTGCCGTGGGAGAGTTTGATGGGACAGTGTCGAGGGAGCTTTAATCTGTATCTAACCAGTGCTGTACCTGCCCTGTGAGTGTTTGATGGGATAATGTAGAGGGAGCTTTACTCTGTATCTAACCCCGTACTGTACCTTCCCTGGGAGTGTTTGGTGGGACAATTGAGAGGGAGCTTTACTCTGTATCTCACCCGTGCTGTACCTACCCTGGGAGTGTTTGATGGGACAGTATAGAGGGAGTTTTACTCTGTATCTAACCCGTGCTGGACCTGCCCTGGGAGTGTTTGATGGGACAGTATAAAGGGAGCTTTACTCTGTATCTAAACCATGCTGTACGTGCCCTAGGAGTGTTTGATGGGACAGTGTAGAGGGAGCTTTACTCTGTATCTAACCTGTGCTGTACCTGCCCCGGGAGTGTTTGATGGGACATGTAGAATTCGCAATATATCGCGATTTTATTAATAAGGAGAAAACACAGAGTTTCGTTCAAACAGCTTTTATTTCAGTAGAATGCTGGCAGGTTTAAAGTGGACACAAGCAGCCTGTAAAATGGCCGCCGCACCTCGTGACAGAACATTCTAGACTTTTCAACAGGCAGACAAGATGGCGTTCCAATAAACATTTGTGCAAGATCGATTAAGAGTCAGCACAGTGAAGATAATACACGAGACATTATGGGTTTGCAGTATACACATAGATACTGAAATCGGTCTCCCAGGTACAAAGGAAAGCCATTGTACCGAGTAATCAAGGGCCCATCCAAAAGACATTAATATGTAAAATCCCAACGACTCTACGATGAGAGAGCCGTTAGCAGGTAGTTATACAGGACACTTGGAAGCCCCAAACCCCTCCAGGGAGATTACCGACCGATTTAACAATGGGAGAAATATTAACAGGTACTCAGACATTTACGAGTAGCCCCGAAACCCATTAAGAATGGAGATCACCCATACAAGACATTTGAGCGCCAGACCTTAAACAAAAGAATGGACATTATAGTTGGGCGGGAAACGGAAGATTTTGCACTATAATTGCAGGCTCCAAACCGTCCATTCTCTCTCTTGCTGCTCTTATCATCGTGGCTGCTCCTGTGCTCTTATCCAGTCGATTCGTAACCTCGTGGCTGCTCCTGTGTACTCGTAGTTGGGCTTCTGCTTGCCTGTTGCCTCTTCTGAAAAGACTGTTGAACTTTCTGATCCGTTCGGATCTACCTCGTGTCGCGTAACGAAGACCTATATTGGTAACCGGTATCGGAACCAAAAGGCCCGAGAAGAGATGAGATGAGATGAGAAGAGAGGAAGACCATATCCATCGCCACGGTCAGTAAATCCCGACCGCACCTGTAGGTCGATTAGCCAAGTTTTCCTCGCCAGGAAGACTTCTTCGAACTTATAACGAAACATATTGCATCGATGATAACTGGACTGTGCCCAAAGTAACTGGAATGTGAAAGCCACCAATACAGATCTTCATCACAGCAGACGTTCCAGCCTGCTAGCCGGAGCAGCAGAAGCAAGTAAACAAGTGGGACCAGGAGATCTCCTGACCGACACGTGGGTGCTGCGGTGAAAAACATCCGATCAGCTATTCGGAATTTCTCCGAGTTATCACGAGTGGTGAGCATGAGTCTCGAGATCCTACGACTCTAGTTTAGGATAGATATTGATAGGGGAGGGTTTAAGGATTAAGGATATTTGTAATGTGTGCCCCTATTTACTTTGTGCCGTTCGTTCCTCGTTTCCCTAAGATCGACTATATAACTGTTTGTAAGATTGTACTGTCATTAATCTGTGCTTATGACATGTATTTCATAATCTTAAGTATCATGCAATAAAGATTTTCCATTTCGTACCATTCAAACCAAGTCTACATGAGTTTCATCTCCATTACTGCTCTCGCATCTAAGTCCAGTGTCCAGAACCGTAAGGGAGAGTGATTCGAACCACTCACAGGTGTGTCTAGTGTTCCCAGACTGGCTGGAGACCAGAACAGGCAACAAGGCCTAGACCCGCACTGACATAGAGGCTGCACAGAGCCGCGTGAATCTCACAGGCTGCGAGACACGCAGGGTCAGAATCCCTTACAGAAAATGGCGACCGCGTCAGGACACTGGCAGCGAGAGGGTAGTGTGTTAGATTTTGGAATGACTGTACGAAATGTTATGCAGGAAAAGATAGCGGATTATGTGTTTGGAAAGGTTAATCTAACTAAGAAATGGATAAGTGAATTGTTAGCGGATAAAAGCCCGCTAGAGGCAGCTGAAAGGTGGACAGATAGTAAGGAACATAAAAAGACAGTCGAAAAAGCAGTCTGGTTAATGTGTTACAAAAGGCAGGTCCAGATTTCAAACCAAGTCATTACAGCGCAAACAGCTCGGATCAGTCATTTAGAGGGAGAAATGGATGAGAAGGTTTCTGGAGGGGAGGTGCTCATTAAGAATTTAAATGAGTTACACCAAGAAAGCCAGGAAGTCTCCAGTCACCTTAAAACAAGGATAGATTATCTCGAGTGCCAGGTCACTGAGGCAAAATTGAATGAGAGCAGGTTAAAGGAAAGATGTAACCGCCAAGCTGCCCAGATAAGAACTCAAGAAGAGAGCTTAACGGGGGTTAGGGCGGCATATAAGTTGGCCCTTGAGGATAAGTTTCAGGGAGCCGATCATAGCACCTGCCAAAGGGAGATAGAGCACCTCAAAAAGGCCGTGAACAATGCGAACGGCATGGTGTGCCTTATCAATCCGTCGGCGCACCAGCCGCTAGTAAATGAGAGATTTAGAAAATCCCCACCAAGTAAAGCAGAAGAAGTAGTAGCCACTGCGCCCTCCGCGCCACCCAGCTATTCAGAAACCTGGGTTAGGGAGGAAGCAATGGAAGAAACAAAAGAGCCCATTGAAAAAGAAGTAGGAAAGGGATCGTTATATCCAGTAACGGGTATTAAAAGGGGCCCAAGCAGAAACGGTGGGGAAGAACCGGGGGATCTCCTCGGACAGCTGGTGTTGCCTCACAGTTCACATCAGCTGAGAGCTATGATAAATCACGTACGGAAGCTGACCGAGTCAGACGACCCTTCCGTACATTTCAGAGAAGTTGAGCAAGCCGCAGCCATTAACGGCTGCGATGATGGGGAGACAGCAAAAATGCTGCTGTTCTCATTAGACAGCTCGGTCCTTCAGTGTCTCTCAGGCGAGAGCAAGAGGGGAACCAAGAGTTATGAGGAATTAAAGAATGAGGTCCTAGAAGTGTTGGGGGCGAACGACGAAGGTCCGTTTGCTAGAGTGGGACAGACAGTGCAGATGGAGGGAGAACCCCCGAAGGTTTTTGCCGACAGGCTGTGGCCAGTATATGAGCGCAGCTGTCTAGGTGCGCCCGAGCGCGAAGATGTGGAAGGTTTAGCTTTAACTCATTGGCTTAGGTGCATAATAGCCAACAGTTTACCAGCCGTCAGAGAGCAGGCAAAAGCATGGTTTGATCCCAATGACCCCAACATTACGGAAGAGTCGGTCTTGAATCGACTCACGTTAGGTTATCGCAATATAAGGGGTATGGCAACACGTCCCCTTAAGGGAAGAGTACATGAGGTACGACCCGCAGCCCCGTATCAAAGAGAGTGGCATCAGGAGGGCAATCACGCCCCACAGGCAGGTAATGCTTGTTACGGGTGTGGGAAGACAGGGCACTGGCGCAAGCATTGCAGGAACCCTTGGAAGGATTCCAAGGATAAAAATCCCGCGGTCCGAGCCCAGGCGCCTGTCCCGGCTAAGGAAGCTAAGGCACCCACCCCTCCTGACGAACTCGAAGTAGTGTTAGGAGCCATGCGCAAGCTGGTCTTGAATGCGCGTGGACAGGTGGCGGTCGCAACCGGCCCCGTAGGTGCCGCAGGACCGTCTAATAGTACCCAATGACTAGAGCCCACGCAGCCTGCCTACCTGTGTCCTTTTAAAAGACACGCACAGGAGGGGGTCTGCGGTGAGGAGGCCAGGTTAAAAGAGCAGGCCTTGCGGGAGGAGAACGCCCGCTTAATAGGGAAAATAGATGGGCTGGAAGGGCAGCTTAGAGAGCAGGCCCTGCGGGAGGAGAACGCCCGATCAATGGGAAAGTTAGACGTGCTCAGGCTAGAAGCGCAGCTTAGTGAGATAAAAGCAGCCTACAGGGTAGCCAAAAGCCGGGAGTATGAGGATGTAAACCAATGCAAACTGTACCAGCCAGGTGCGCAAGGGAAAACTACAGGGGTAAATCCCGCCAACGGGAAAGCACAGCCCCAGGTAGGACCACAAGGCACACAGGCAGGCATAGCAGCTTGCATCAGGGGAAGGGACATCCCGGACGATCATGCAGCGTTTTTCTGGAATTGGGGGTTAGATGAGGAAGAATTCAGGGTACCCGGGTCAGATGAGGATAGTGCAGATGAGGATAGTGATGACGACGGGTGGTTTCGGAGGAACGGTCCCTTTTACGATATGGAGGGGACGGGGGCTGCAGGTAGAGATCCACACAGGGTGGACACACGAGCTGCAGGTCCCGAGGACAGGAGGGAGGAGCTAGAGGAGGCAGGGCCAGCCGCTATGGGAGCACAGAGAGTACCGGTGTGGCTCCCAGAGATGTGGCCGCCCGCTTTGAACGTCCCGTCCTCGGGGGAGGCAGAGATCACGAGTGAAGGGCCGCCTGCTGGGCCGAGCAGGGCGGAGCCACGAACTGCCAGCCCCGAGGTTAGGGAGGCGGAGTCAGCGGAGGCGGAGCCAGCGACTGTGATGGAACCCCAGGTCATCCCGATGGAGGTCTCGGAACCCGGTCCGTCCGTCACGGAACCCCCGCCCATAGCAACTCCCCGTAGGTCAAGTAGAGAACCCCAGCCCAGGAGGATGTGGTCATGTCCCCAGACTGCCCCAAGGCGAAAATTTAAGGTTAAGATAACCCAGATACAGACCGGCCACATCGCAGCAGTAACAGGCTGCGGCAGATCAGAGGGAAGGGTCAGTGCCCTCCCACCGTCGGGAAGAGCTCGCAGCAGCCTTCTCAGAATTTAAAGGGGCCGCCCTGAGAACGGGCGGCACTGTAAAGTTATAAGTTTTAAGTTTTAAGTTTTAAGTTCATAGTTCAAGGTTAAGTTTATAGTTTTAATAAGGTTAAGTTTGTAGTTTTAATTTAACAGAAAACGATAAAATGATGGGAGCTTTAAAGATAGGTTTAGTTGAAGTTTATTCAGCGAACGTTGAAGTTTACGTGAGGCGAGGTCAGGGGACCCGCTCACCCTTCACAAAAGCCAGAGACTCTTGCGAGGCTGGCTACCTCATTCTATCTGATCACAGGAACCAAGGAAGGATGGAACGAATTCTAGTATTGCTCGCGGCAATCGGATGTGGATTGGCCTATCGAGGCCGCACCAAGGATGTCGTGGTGTTTGGATGTTCCGGGGACACGGCCCCCATCGCGGTGGATGGGACCGGAAGACGGGAGGCAGAGGAGACCAACACCTATTTCCACAAGGGAAGGTGGCCAGGATGGCTGGGAACGAACTCAACGGAGTATTCCAGCACATCGGGGTTTGCCTACAAAGAGACTTCTTTACTGTGCCCCAAAGTAAGGATCATCGCACCCAGGATCAGCGTCACCGTCGGCAAATGGATTTGTTTGACTTGTAGTGGGAAGGTCCCATTGAGCCGATGGTGGTGGCTGCGAAAGCTGAGCAAAACTATGAGGAACTCTTCGGTCGAGTGGGAACGACTGGGTAATAATACCCATCGGACAATTACGGGGACAGACGGACAAGTGAAAGTCTGTTGGGACAAATGGTGGGAACCGGATGAGGGAATTTATGTATGTATGTGGGGGTCAAAGTACGTTTGCCCCAAAGGCATCTCCATATTTTTTATTAATCAATGGCAGGATAACGGACAGGGGATGAGGTGGGATGCGAGCACCAGGGGGTGCGGAGCCCCATTCTCCCCGATCCCAGTAAATGCCACTGAGCTCATTACGCGCCCACGCAAAGCCCCGCCCACGATTCCGGTGGTTCTAGCTGAGGAAGAAGGGTGCCCTAAAACCAGTAAGGGACCCGGGAATGGTTTGGTACTGGTCCCCACAGACCAGATACTATTTCAGGGGGTACATTACGCGGTGGCCTCGGTGATTTTAAATCTCACTGAGGTGCGGTTACCAGAGTGGTGCCCCAAAAAGACGGAACAGTTGTACCAGGTCCTGTTGACCAAGATGTTCAGACAATTTTACGAATTCGATTTCGCGGAAATTGATAAAACAAGTTTGTACACCGCACCACAGGAAGTTTTGAATCAAGCAGGGAGGCAAAGAAGGGGTTTGGTGAACGATGCGTTCACCGCTTTTAACACGGGTACATCTGTGGTCAACGCTCTAGACAGTGTGGAGCTGCAGACCCAGATTAATGGTTTAAAGACACAATTAAGAGACATTCTAACAGATGAGAATAAAGTGGTAGGGTCAGGTCTACACGAGGACCAAGCCATGACTCTCCATTTAAAGGAAATTATAGCAGAGTTGGAGAAACATGCAAAGACGGTAAATGCCATGATTAGGGAAGATCGGAATGCATCCGATCAAGCTGCGCAGAACGAGGTGTGCGTGCTTTACGGGGCGTGGTTACTGGGCGAGGGCCGCAGTAATTTGGAGGATTTAAAACAAGGTTTGGTTCCGTCCTGGATAAGTAACAAACACCTGCGGGCGCTCCACCCTTTTCAGAACGCATTAAGTCCATGCCAGCTCAGGCTAGCTTCAGAAGCTTACCCAGTCCCCGTGGACTGCGGACGATCAAACCATACTATTATGGGAATAGTATTACGTATGCCGGTTTTGGGCGACACAGCAAAGCCCGCCCCGGTGTATCGGGTAGAGAACATTGGTGTCATTCAGGGGGGAGCCCACATTCGTTATGCAGCGGTTCCACCCTACGTCATCCGCTGGGAGCAAACGATGACAGGTACAGATCTCTCTGGTTGTCGTGGCAGGGGAGCACACATAATACTGTGCCCCCAGCACTTGAATGCCTTTTTAACACCACAGTGTGGGTTCAGAACGACTGGCGCCAAGTCCATGAATTGCACCATGGAGGCAATGGCACAAGATCATGTGCCTCCGCAGGTAGCATACATCGGGGGTGGAACATATTGTGTTACCACTGCAGCGCAACACTACCAGCATGGAAACCGTAGCCGGTGTCCGGTGAGTGACAGCAGTTTCTGTTTTAAACCCAGGGCGGAAGTTCAAGTAGCACAACAGCGAATTGTCCCAATCCCTGAACCATCCACTGTTCATCTCACAGTAAAAGAGAATTTCACCGACTTGCAGCGATTCGTCGCGCATTTTGGATACCTCATTCCCCCTCTCCCTGAACACCTCACCAAACTTCTAAAAGCCGTCGCGGTGTCACAGAAACATTTTTACACATTAGAGCAGAAAACTGTCGAAATAGGAACAGACATTCTGGATATAGTAGTTCCACCGTGGTGGAATCTGTTCACTCATATTGAAGTGCCTTCATGGATCAGAATAGCCTCCCACGTTTTAGTCGTATGCCAAGTTTTCATTGTAGTGTACCTATTGGTCGTACATTGTAAAAGAGACAAGCGCCTCACCAAGCATGAAAACACGGGAGAGTGGCGAGAACGTTACGTGCGCGTGCACGATGAAAGTACCGTGTGATCGGAAAATGGCGTCACTCCCGCGCGCCACGTGCGCCGCGGAAGCTTGTACTCAATGATGATTTTTCAGAGATTGTAAATACGTTGGAAACTCGACATGTTTTAAGAGTTGGTGTTGATTATTTTGGTGATGGTGTTACAGTTAAAAATGATTGTTTGGTTTTGGGTTCTGTTTTTTCCTTTCCCTGAATAAAAGATGAATATACAGGTGATACGAGAAGCATCGGCCTGGTTACACCGGGAAGGAAAACAAGTGGTGTAAGTTTAAGGGCAAATAATGCCTACGGTGATATAAAATGTAATTTTCTTGGGAAATGAGGACGACACAGAGACCCTAGCTAAGTTAAAATTATGGGATTAATTTGCTGGATTCGGAGAGAAATCGAGATAATATTGCTCACCACTACGATTTTTGATACGATAAGCGGAGTTATTCGCATCAACAGGAGGGACTGTAGAATTCGCAATATATCGCGATTTTATTAATAAGGAGAAAACACAGAGTTTCGTTCAAACAGCTTTTATTTCAGTAGAATGCTGGCAGGTTTAAAGTGGACACAAGCAGCCTGTAAAATGGCCGCCGCACCTCGTGACAGAACATTCTAGACTTTTCAACAGGCAGACAAGATGGCGTTCCAATAAACATTTGTGCAAGATCGATTAAGAGTCAGCACAGTGAAGATAATACACGAGACATTATGGGTTTGCAGTATACACATAGATACTGAAATCGGTCTCCCAGGTACAAAGGAAAGCCATTGTACCGAGTAATCAAGGGCCCATCCAAAAGACATTAATATGTAAAATCCCAACGACTCTACGATGAGAGAGCCGTTAGCAGGTAGTTATACAGGACACTTGGAAGCCCCAAACCCCTCCAGGGAGATTACCGACCGATTTAACAATGGGAGAAATATTAACAGGTACTCAGACATTTACGAGTAGCCCCGAAACCCATTAAGAATGGAGATCACCCATACAAGACATTTGAGCGCCAGACCTTAAACAAAAGAATGGACATTATAGTTGGGCGGGAAACGGAAGATTTTGCACTATAATTGCAGGCTCCAAACCGTCCATTCTCTCTCTTGCTGCTCTTATCATCGTGGCTGCTCCTGTGCTCTTATCCAGTCGATTCGTAACCTCGTGGCTGCTCCTGTGTACTCGTAGTTGGGCTTCTGCTTGCCTGTTGCCTCTTCTGAAAAGACTGTTGAACTTTCTGATCCGTTCGGATCTACCTCGTGTCGCGTAACGAAGACCTATATTGGTAACCGGTATCGGAACCAAAAGGCCCGAGAAGAGATGAGATGAGATGAGAAGAGAGGAAGACCATATCCATCGCCACGGTCAGTAAATCCCGACCGCGCCTGTAGGTCGATTAGCCAAGTTTTCCTCGCCAGGAAGACTTCTTCGAACTTATAACGAAACATATTGCATCGATGATAACTGGACTGTGCCCAAAGTAACTGGAATGTGAAAGCCACCAATACAGATCTTCATCACAGCAGACGTTCCAGCCTGCTAGCCGGAGCAGCAGAAGCAAGTAAACAAGTGGGACCAGGAGATCTCCTGACCGACACGTGGGTGCTGCGGTGAAAAACATCCGATCAGCTATTCGGAATTTCTCCGAGTTATCACGAGTGGTGAGCATGAGTCTCGAGATCCTACGACTCTAGTTTAGGATAGATATTGATAGGGGAGGGTTTAAGGATTAAGGATATTTGTAATGTGTGCCCCTATTTACTTTGTGCCGTTCGTTCCTCGTTTCCCTAAGATCGACTATATAACTGTTTGTAAGATTGTACTGTCATTAATCTGTGCTTATGACATGTATTTCATAATCTTAAGTATCATGCAATAAAGATTTTCCATTTCGTACCATTCAAACCAAGTCTACATGAGTTTCATCTCCATTACTGCTCTCGCATCTAAGTCCAGTGTCTCGAACCGTAAGGGAGAGTGATTCGAACCACTCACAGGTGTGTCTAGTGTTCCCAGACTGGCTGGAGACCAGAACAGGCAACAAGGCCTAGACCCGCACTGACATACAGGCTGCACAGAGCCGCGTGAATCTCACAGGCTGCGAGACACGCAGGGTCAGAATCCCTTACAGACAGTGTACAGGGAGCATTACTCTGTATCTAACCCGTGCTTTACTGCCCCGGGAGTGTTTGATGGGACAGTCTAGTGTGAGCTTTACTCCGTATCTAACCCGTGCTGTACCTGTCCTGGGAGTGTTTGATGGGACAGTGTAGAGGGAGCTTTACTCTGTATCGAACCCGTGCTGTAGCTGCCCTGGGAGTGTTTGATGGGACAGTGTAGAGGGAGCTTTACTCTGTATCTAAACCATGCTGTACCTGCCCTGGGAGTGTTTGATGGGACAGTGTAGAGGGAGCTTTACTCTGTAACTAACCCCTGCTGCACCTGCCCTGGGAGTGTTTGATGGGCCAGTGGACAGGGAGCTTTACTCTGTATCTAACCCATGCTGCACCTGCCCTGGGAGTGTTTGAGGGGACAGTGTAGTGGGAGTTTTACTCTGTATCTAACCCGTGCTGTACCTGCCTGGGGAGTGTTTGATGGGATCGTGTCGATGGACTTTTATTCTGTATCTAACCCGTGCTGTACCTGCCCGGGGAGTTATTGATGGGATAGTGTAGAGGGAGCTTAACTCTATATCTAACCCGTGCTGTACCTGCCCTGGGAGTGTTTGATGGGACAGTGTAG
>JASTWF010001352.1:0-89309 GCA_030390025.1 Squalus acanthias | reverse complement strand
CTAACCTTTAGGGGTAGAGGGAATTTAAAAGGTAGGTTCGATTTTATATTTTTTTTCCAGGGACTTAACTCCTGGACCTAAGATTTTAAAAGGGAGGACACATTTTAAAGAGAGATTCTTTCTATCAAGGGTCTTTTTTAGGAGATAGTTTTTTTTTATCAGAGACTCCTTTTAAAGAGAATCTTCCTGTGAGGCACAGCATTTAAAGAGAGAATCTCAACATCAGGAGCACCTTTTAAAGAGAGAGTGTCTCCATCAGGGCCCCCTTTTAAAGAGAGAGTCTCACCATCAGGGCCCCCTTTTAAAGAGGGAGTCTCAACATTAGGGACCCCTTTTAAAGATGGAGTCTCACCATCAGGGATCCATTTAAAAAATGGAGTCTCACCATCAGGGCCACCTTTTAAAGAGAGAGTCTCACCATTAGGGACCCCTTTTAAAGATGGAGTCTTTCTATCAGTGACCCCTTTTAAAAAGGGAATCTCACCCTCGAGGACTAATTTTAAAGAGAGAGTCTTTCAATTAGGGACTCCTTTTAAAGAGAGTTTTTATATCAGGGACCCCTTTTAAAGAGGGAGTCTTTCTATCATGGACCCCTTTTAAAGAGGGCGTCTTTCTAGCAAAGAACTCTTTTAAAGAGAGAATCTCGCCATGAAAGACACCTTTTAAAGAGAGATTCTCACCATTAGGGCCCCCTTTTAAAGAGTTTGACTCACCATCAGGGACCCCTTTTAAAGAGGGTCTTTCGATCAGGAACCGTTTAAAAGTGAGAGTTTCCATAATAGGGAACCATTTTAAAGAGGGAGTCTTACCATCGGCGACCGCCTTTAAAGACGGTGTTTCAGCATCAAGAACACATTTTAAGGAGATAGTCTCACCATCAGGAATCACTTTTAAAGAGAGAATCTGGCTATCAGGGACCCGTTTGAAAGAGAGAGTCACCATCAGGGACCCCTTTGAAAGAGGGAATCTTACTATCAGGGACCCCTTTGAAAGAGAGAGTCACCATCAGGGACCCCTTTGAAAGAGGGAATCTTACTATCAGGGAGCCCCTTTTAAAGAGAGAGTCTTTATATCAGGACCACGCGAAGACACATTTTAAAGAGAGAGTCTTTCTATCAACGGCTATTTTTTAAAAGAGAATCTTTCTCTAAGGTCCCCTCGAGGACACATTTTAAAGAGAGAGTCTTTCTATCCAGGGTCATTTTTAAAGAGAGAGTCTTTATATCAGGACCCCTTTGAAAGAGAATCTTCCTATTAGGCACACCATTTAAAAGAGAGAGTCTCACCAACAGGTGCCACTTTTAAAGAGCGAGTTTCTCCAACATCTTTTAAACAGGGAGACTCAACATCAGGGACCGCAGTTAAAGACGGAGTCTCACCATCAGGTCTCCCTTTTAAGAGAGAGTCTCGCCATCAGCGTCACCTTTTAAACAGGGAGTCTTCGTCATCAGGGACCCCTATTTATAATGGGAGATTAAACATCAGGGACCTGTTTTAAATTGTGTGTTTCATCATCAGGGACCACTTTTAAAGAGAGATTCTCACCATCAGGGACCCCTTTTAAAGTGGGAGTATTTCTATCAGTGATCCCTTTAAAAGTGAGAGTCTCCCTGTTAGGGACCCCTTTTAAAGAGGGAAACTCAACATCAGCGACCCCGTTTAAAGAGAGAGTCCCACAATCAGGGACCCCTTTTAAACAGGGAGCCATACCATCAGGTACGCATTTGAAAAATGGAGTCTCACCATCAGGGCTCCCTTTTAAAGAGGTTGATGCAGAAATATTCTGTGAGACAATTCTAAAAATATATAGATTTATTAAAGAACTGACTTCCAGCTAACAGTTGTTTATTCAATCGCAACCCTAACAGTTCAAAATACAAATAGCTTACATTTCTTATCAGAGATCCTTATTCTCAAATCTTCACTTCGTTACATTTCCACTCTTCTACTTATTCTTAATCCAGAATATCCAACAACATCAAATATTTTGATTACCCGAGACACAAAGTGTTAAAAAATTACAGAGCCTGCATCTGAAGTTGAGATAGTCTCTCCATCATGAATCCGTTTTAAGTGATAATCTCACTTTTAGGGATCGCTTTAAAAGAGGGTGTCCCACCATTAGAGACATATTTTAAAGAGAGTGTGCCTCCAGCAGGGACCACTTTTAAAGAGAGAATCTCGCCATCAGGGATCCCTTTTAAAGAGTGTGTCTCAGCATCAGGGACCCTTTTTAAAGAAAGACTCTCACCATCAAGTACCCCTTTTAAAGAGGGAGTATTTCTGTCAGGATCCCTTAACAGGGAGATTCTCCCTTTTAAGGACCAATTTTAAAGAGGGAGTCTCACCAACAGCGACCCCTTTTAAAGAGGATGTTTACGCAACAGGGACACATTTTAAAGAGAGAGTCTCACCATCAGGGTTCCCTTTTAAAGAGCGAGCCTCACCATCAGGGTTCCCTTTTAAAGAGAGAGTCTCAACATCAGGGTCCACTTTGAAATCGAGTCTTTCTGTCAGGGACCCCTTTTAAAGATGGTGTCCTACTATCAGGGAGCCCTTTTAAAGAGTGAGTCACTCTCGAGGGAGGACACATTTTGAAGAGAGATTCTTTCTATCAAGGGTCTTTTTTAGGAGATAGTTTTTTTTTATCAGAGACTCCTTTTAAAGAGAATCTTCCTATTAGGCATTGCATTTAAAGAGTGAATCTCACCATCAGGAGTACCTTTTAAAGAGGGAGTGTCTGCATCAGGGACACCTTTTAAACAGGGAGTCTCACCAACTGGGCTCCTTTTAAAGAGGGAGTCTCACCATCAAGGACCCCTTTTAAAGAGGGAGTCTCACCATCAGGGACCCCTTTTAAAGAGAGAGTCTCACCATCAGGGACACCTTTTAAAGAGGGAGTCTTCACCATCAGGGACCCCTTTTAAAGAGGGAGTCTTCACCATCAGGGACCCCTTTTAAAGAGAAAGTCTCACCATCAGGGACCCCTTTTAAAGAGAGAGTCTCCATCATCAGGGAACACTTTTAAAGAGAGAGTCTCCACCATCAGGGACCCCTTTTAAAGAGAGAGTCTCACCATCAGGTACCCCGTTTAAAGAGAGAGTCTCCATCATCAGGGACCCCTTTTAAAGAGAGAGTCTCACCATCAGAGACCCCTTTTAAAGAGAGAGTCTCACCATCAGAGACCCCTTTTAAAGAGGGTGCTTCTCCATCAGGGACACCTTATAAGGAGAGAGTCTCACCATTGAAGAGATAATTACAATTCCTAGCCCTTTTCAGGCTTCCCCAGATCAGGCGCATTGACGTTCACCTTTAACTGAAGTTAGCGGTAGCCGAATCCTAGAGACGCTTAATTGGGTCTAAAGGTTCAGACTATCTCTCCCTAAAGTAAAGGAACACCCTGAAGATGTTACCATCCTCCGGATAGCATTTTTAATAAGTTTAACTGGACTGTAACCTTCTGGACATTAAGAGGGTCCGGAAAATCCCCCAGAATTCTGCAACTCCTCACAAAAAGAGTGTAAAGAAATTGAGTTTGCGAGGTTGATGCAGAAATATTCTGTGAGACAATTCTAAAAATATATAGATTTATTAAAGAACCGACTTCCAGCTAACAGTTGTTTATTCAATCGCAACCCTAACAGTTCAAAATACAAATAGCTTACATTTCTTATCAGAGATCATTATTCTCAAATCTTCACTTCGTTACATTTCCACTCTTCCACTTATTCTTAATCCAGAATATCCAACAACATCAAATATTTTGATTACCCGAGACACAAAGTGTTAAAAACTTACAGAGCCTGCATCTGAAGTTGAGAATCGCTTGCCTGTTAGAACATATAAGAACATAAGAAATAGGAGCAGGAGTAGGCCAATCGGCCCATCGAGCCTGCTCCGCCATTCAATAAGATCATGGCTGATCTGATCCTAACCGCCAATCTACTATCTATCACAGAAACATCTCCTGCATCTAACAGAATTGCACACACGAAATAGGAGCAGAATCAGGCTACACAGTCCCTGGGCCCGCTCCACTACCCACAGGGCCATGACCGATCCGAACCTAGACTCATGTCCAAATTCCTGCCCGCTCCCCGTAACCCTTAATGCCCTTTACTTCTAGGAAACTGTCTATTTCTGTTTTAAATTTAATTAATGTTGTAGCTTCTACAGCTTTTTGTGGCAGCATATTCCATGGACCTACCACCCTCTGAGTGAAGTAGTTCCTCCTCATCTCAGTTTTGAAAGAGCAGCCCCTTATTCTAAGACTATGTCCCCTAGTTCTCGTCTCACCCGTCATCGGGAACATCCTCCCCGCATCCACCCGATCCAACCCCTTCACAATCTTATATGTTTCAATAAGATCGCCTCTCATTCTTCTGAACTCCAATGAGTAGAGTCCCAATCTACCCAACCTCTCCTCATATGACCACCCCCTCATCTCCGGGATTAACCGAGTGAACCTTTTTTGCACTGCCTCGAGAGCAAGGATGTCTTTCCTTAAGTAAGGACACCAAAACTGTATGCAGTATTCCAGGTGCGGTCTCACCAATACCTTGTACAACTGAAGCAATACCTCCCTATTTTTATATTCTATCCCCCTAGCAATGAAAGCCAACATTCCATTTGCCTTCTTAATCACTTGCTGCACCTGCATACTAACCTTTTGAGTTTCGTGCACCAGGACCCCCAGATCCCTTTGCACTTCAGTACTCTCCAGTTTCTTGCCATTAAGATAATAAATTGCTCTAGGATTTTTCCTGCCAAAGTGCATCACCTCACACTTTCCAGTGCTGTATTCCATCTGCCAAATCTCTGCCCACTTACTTAGCCTGTCTATGTCCCCTTGCAGGTTTTTTATGTCCTCCTCACTCACTACTTTCCCTCCCATCTTTGTATCATCTGCAAATTTTGATATGTTACACTTGGTCCCTTCCTCCAAATCGTTAATATAGATTGTGAAGAGTTGGGGACCCAGCACTGACCCCTGTGGAACACCACTAGTTACTGATTGCCAGTCTGAGAATGAACCATTTATCCCAACTCTTTGCTTTCTGTTAGATAGCCAATCCTCTATCCATGCCAGAATATTACCCCCAATCCCGTGATTTTTTACCTTAAGCAATAATCTTTTGTGTGGCACCTTGTCAAATGCCTTTTGGAAGTCTAAATACACTACGTCCACTGGTTCCCCTTTATCCACTCTATATGTTACTTCCTCAAAGAACTCCAGCAAATTTGTCAAACATGACTTCCCCTTCGTAAAACCATGCTGACTTTGTCCTATTAAATTATGATTATCCAAATGTCTTGTTACTGTTTCCTTAATAATGGACTCCAAAATTTTACCTACCACAGATGTTAGGCTAACCGGTCTATAGTTACCAGCCTTCTGTCTACTGCCCTTTTTAAATAAGGGTGTTACATTAGCAGTTTTCCAGTCTGCCGGGACCTTAGCGGAATCCAGGGAGTTTTGAAAAATTATTACCAATGCATCTACAATCCCTACCGCCACTTCCTTCAAGACTCTAGGATGTAAGCCATCAGGTCCAGGTGATTTATCCGCCTTGAGTCCCATTATTTTACCGAGTACCACTTCCTTAGTGATTTTGATCGTGTTTAGCTCCTCTCCCCCTATAGCCCCCTGTTTGTCCAGTGTTGGGATATTCTTAGTGTCCTCTACTGTAAAGACTGATACAAAATATTCATTCAGTGTTTTTGCCATCTCCATATTTCCCACCATTAATTTCCCGGTCTCATCCTCTAAGGGACCAACATTTACTTTAGCCACCCTTTTTCTTTTTATATAACTATAAAAACTCTTACTATCTGTTTTTATATTTTTTGCTAATTTACTTTCATAATCTATCTTCCCTTTCTTAATCAATCTTTTTGTTATTTTTTGCTGCCTTTTAAAGTTTTCCCAATCCTCTGTCCTCCCACTAGATTTCGCTACCTTATATGCCCTTGTTTTTAGTCGAATACTATCCTTAATTTCTTTACTTAGCCACGGATGACTGTCCTTTCTTTTACACCCTTTTCTTTTCAGTGGAATATATTTTTTTTGGAAGTTGTAAAATAACTCCTTGAATGTACACCACTGATCATGTGTCGTCTTACCCTTTAATCTATTTTCCCAATCCACTCTACTCAATTCCGCTCGCATACCTTCATAGTCTCCTTTATTCAAGCTTAGCACGCTTGTTTGAGATCCAACCTTCTCACCCTCTAATTGAATATGGAATTCAACCATGTTATGGTCACTCATTCCAAGGGGATCCTTTACTAGGACATTTTTAATTAATCCTGTCTCGTTACACAGGACCAGATCTAAGGTTGCTTGCCCCCTGGTCGGTTCAGTTACATACTGCTCAAGAAACCCATCCCTAATACACTCAATGAACTCATCCTCAAGGCAGCCCTGCCCCATTTGATTTGTCCAATTAATATGATAGTTAAAATCCCCCATAATTATAGATGTTCCCTTATTACATGCCTCAACTATTTCCTGATTGATACTCCGTCCAATAGAGTTGCAACTGTTCGGAGGCCTATAGACTACGCCCACTAATGTTTTTTTCCCCTTATTATTCCTTATCTCCACCCAAACTGTTTCATTATCATGATTTTTTGACCCAATATCATTACTCTGTATTACAGTGATTCCTTCCTTTATTAACATAGCCACCCCACCTCCCCTTCCTTCCTGCCTGTCCTTCCTGATCGTTAAATAACCTGGTATGTTTAATTCCCAGGCATTGTCACCCTGCAGCCATGTTTCTGTAATGGCCACAATATCATAACCATATGTAGTTATTTGTGCCATTAACTCGTCTATTTTGTTACGAATGCTACGTGCATTCAGATAGAGAACTTTCAAATATGCTTTGTGGCACTTAGTTCCTGCTTTTTCACTTTTTACCAGTTTACCTTTTACTCCACACACTCTGTCCCTTCCTGCCACGCTCTGATTTGTGATTCCCCTACTGCTACCTATGTCTATGACCCTCTCTGTTGTCATTTTTATTTTTTGCTCTCTTGAAACCTCCCCCCCACTAATTAGTTTAAAGCCCTCTCCACAGCCCTAGTTATTCGATTCGCCAGGACACTAGTCCCAGCACTGGCCAAGTGAAGTCCGTCCCAACGGAACAGCTCTCTCCTGCCCCAGTACTGGTGCCAGTGTCCCAAGAAGCAAAACCCATTTTTCCCACACCAGTCTTTGAGCCACGCATTCAACTCCCTGATTTTATTTACCCTAGCCAAATTTGCTCGTGGCTCAGGTAGTAATCCAGAGATTATTACCCTCGAGGTTCTGCTTTTTAATTTGGCCCCTAGCTGCTCAAACTCCCTCAGCAGAACCTCTTTCCTTGTCCTATCTATGTCATTGGTACCAACATGGACCACTACAACTGGATCCTCCCCCTCCCACTCCAAGTTTCTCTCCAGCCCAGAGGAGATGTCCTTAACCCTGGCACCGGGCAGGCAACACAGCCTTCGGGACTCTCGCTCTTGGCTGCAAAGAACCCTATCTATCCCCCTAATGATACTATCCCCTACCACTACAACATTTCTTTTTACTCCCCCCACTTGAATGGCCCCCCTTACCACGGTGCTGTGGCCAGGTTGCTCATCCTCCCTGCAGTCCCCGCTCCTATCCACACAGGGAGTAAGAGCCTCGAACCTGTTGGACAAGAGCAAGGGCTGCGGCTCCTCCAACACTACCTCCTGGATCCCTGTACCTGCCTCACTCGTAGTCACACCTTCCTGTCCCTGACCACGGGCTACTTCTGAATTAGTTACTCTAATTGGTGTGACTACCTCCTGAAACACGGAGTCCAGGTAACTCTCCCCCTCCCTGATGTGTCGCAGTGTTTGAAGCTCGGACTCCAGCTCATCAACACGGAGCCGGAGTTCCTCGAGCAGCCAACACTTACTGCAAATGTGTTCACCGTGAACATCAATGGTGTCCACCAGCTCCCACATATTGCAGCAGTAACACATCACCTGCTCTCCCATTCTATGTAATTAATTAAAAATGTATTATTTACTGTTCAGTTAATTTATGCCAGCAGTCTCTGCTACATCACAGATACCCGAGAAACAATAAAATTGAAGTTTTGTATAAAAAAAAAAGAGAAATACTCACCAACCAATCAGTTCAGCGATTCTGACTTTCTATATGAAAAGCTCTATTGTATACACTTTTTTAGTGGTTTGTTCTTTGAAGTTTTCTGCTGGTGTAAGCTAATTATCTCTAGTCATCCTTTCTGTTGACTTGTTTCTATTCTTACTGTTAATTTAGCTGTTAACTTTCAGTCTCTTGTCTGCTGTATAGGTGTTTCAAAAACTTATCATGAAATGGCGACAACAGATTTATCTATTTGATACCATTCTTTCGAAGGTCTTCAATTCAATTCTTAATTCTGGCTTAACTGCTTGTATTTCAGACTTCTCGTCTCCATGTGTACCAAGTTCAATACATAAACAAATTGATTGCTTGGTACATCTATTGATGTAATATATACAAAGTCGCCTGTTGGTACCTTTTACAATTTGTAAATCAAAATCAATTAATCTAGGGTGTTCTTTGTCTTTCTTAACTACTTCAATTGGTTGTATATATAATCTTGTTTCCTGTTTCAATTGATGTTACTTTTACAAAGGCACATGTTTTTCTAATGTTCTGTTTTTATGTTCGACGTGTTAGTTTTTAACATTTCAGTTAGGCATTGCTATTTTGTTGCTTCCAAACTACAGACTCCTTGGAACCAACTGTTTGCTTCTGCAATGAGGTTTTTGTGTCAGTGTCAATAACCAATCTTTATCTCAAAAGCCTGTGTGGTGTTTATATCTTTTTGTTAACACTTCATCTTATCTTAGAAGCCGGTGTTCTGTTTGCAGCCTCTGTCGTTGAGGTTTTTAGATTTTTAAACGAAGTTTGTCATATTTTAAATTAGTCAAAATTCCGTTCATAGGATGATGTATATTTCTGAAACATGGCTATTCCATTACACCATCAGGGAACCCTTTTAATGAGGGAATCTCACCATCAGGGACCCCTTTTAATGAAGGAATCTCACCATCAGGGTCCCCTTTTAAAGAGGGAGGCTGAACAACAAGGATCCATTTTAATGAGAGAATATCCCCATTAGGATCTCTTTTAAAGAGAAAGTCGCAACATCAGAGACACCTTTTAAAGAGCGGGTCTCACCATCAGGTATCCCTTTTAAAGAGAGTCTCACTGTCAAAGTCCCTTTTAACGAGGCAGTCTCAACATCAGGGCTCCCTTTTGAAGAGCGAGACTTTCCTTCAGGGCCCCCTTTTAAAGAGGTTGCCTTACCATCAGGGACTCCTTTAAAAGAGAGAGTCTCACCATCAGGGACTCCTTTTAAAGAGGTTGTCTTACCATCAGGGACTCCTTTAAAAGAGAGAGTCTCACCATCAGGGACTGTTTTTAAAGAGACAGTCTCACCATCAGGGACTCCTTTTAAAGAGGGAGTCTCACCATCAGGGACTCCTTTTAAAGAGGGAGTCTCACCATCAGGGACTCCTTTTAAAGAGGTTGTCTTACCATCAGGGACTCCTTTCAAAGAGAGAGTCTCACCATCAGGGACTCCTTTCAAAGAGGGAGTCTCACCATCAGGGACTCCTTTTAAAGAGGGAGTCTCACCATCAGGGACCCCTTTCAAAGAGGAAGCCTCACCATCAGGGACTCCTTTCAAAGAGGGAGTCTCACCATCAGGGACTCCTTTTAAAGAGGGAGTCGCACCATCAGGGACTCCTTTTAAAGAGGTTGTCTTACCATCAGGGACTCCTTCAAAAGAGAGAGTCTCACCATCAGGGACTCCTTTTAAAGAGAGAGTCTCACCATCAGGGACTCCTTTTAAAGAGGTTGTCTTACCATCAGGGATGCCTTTCAAAGAGAGAGTCTCACCATCTGGGACTCCTTTCAAAGAGAGAGTCTCACCAGCAGGGACTCCTTTCAAAGAGAGAGTCTCACCAGCAGGGACTCCTTTCAAAGAGAGAGAGTCTCACCAACAGAGAATCCTTTTAAAGAGGGAGTCTCAACATCAGGGACACCTTTAAATGAGAGAGTCTCACCATCAGGTACCCCTTTCAAAGAGGGTGTCTCACCATCAGTGACCAATTTTAAAGAGAGAGTCTCATCAAACAGTAATACGGAGATTGGGGATGGCATTTAAAGGAAAATTAGAGAAGCGTGCAATAAGTGCACAGCAGTCATCATGGGCGACTTTAATCTGAATATAGATTGGGCTAACCAAATTAGTAAGAATATTGTGGAGCAGGAATTCCTGGAGCGTATACGGGATGGTTTCCTGTACCAATATGTCGAGGATCCAACTAAAGGTCAGGCCATCTTAGACAGGTTATTATGTAATAAGAAAGGATTAATTAGCAATCTTGTTGTGCTAAGCCCCTTTTGTCGGAGCGATCATAATATGATAGAAATCTTCATTAAGATGGAGAGTGAAGTAGTTCACTCAGAGACTATTTCCTGAATTTAAATAATGGAAAATACGATGGTATGAGGCGCGAGGTGGGTAGGATTGATTGGAGAATGACACTCAAAGGGTTGACGGTGGATAGGCAATGGCCAACATTCAAAGATCGCATGAATGAACTACAGAATTTGTTCATCCCAGTGTGGCATAAAATTATGACAAAAAGGTGCCTCAATCGTGGCTAACAAGGGAAATTAGGGATAGCATAACATCCAAGGAGAGGACATATGATTTGGCCAGAAAAAGCAGTAAACCTGAGGCTTGGGAGCAGAATAGGATCCAGCAAAGAAGGACAGAGGGATAAATTAAGAGGGGGAAAATAGAGTATGTGAGTAAGCTTGCGAGGAACATAAAAACTGACTGTAAAATCTTTTATAAATATGTGAAGAGAAAACGATTGGTGAAGTCAAGCGTTGGTCTCTTGCAGACAGAATCAGGGGAATTTATAATCGGGAACAAAGACATGACAGACCAATTAAATACAGACTTTGGTTCTGTCTGCACAAAGTAGGAAACAAATAACCTCCCAGAGAAGTCGGGGAACATAGGGTCTAATGAAAGGGAGGAACTGACAGAAATCAGTATTTGTAGGGAAATGGTGTTAGCAAAATTGACGGGATTGAAGGCCGATAAATCCCCAGGGCCTGATAATCTACATCCTAGGGTAATTAAGCAAGCGGACACAGAAATAATTGATGCAAGGCTGGTCATCTTCCAAATTTCGATAGGCTCTGGAACAGTACCCATGTATTACATAGAAACATAGAAGATAGGATCAGGAGTAGGCCATTCGGCCCCTCGAGCCTGCTCCGCCATTCGTTGAGATCAAGGCTGATCATCCAAACTGAGTACCCTGTACGTGCCTTCTCCCCATATCCCTTGATACCTTTAGCTTTAAGAAATATAAATAACTAATTCTTCAATATATTTAATGACTTGGCCTCAACTACTTTCTGTGGTAGAGAATTCCACAGGTTCACCACTCTCTGGGTGAAGAAATTCTTCCTCATTTCTGTCCTAAATGGCTTACCCGTTATCCTTAGATTATGATCCCTGGTTCTGAGTCTCCGAACATCGGGAACATTCTTCCTGCATCTAATTTGTACAGACCTGTCAGAAGTTTATATGTTTCGATGTGAGCCCCTCTCATTCTTCTATACTCCAGCGAGTATAAGCCCAATCGACCCAATCTCTCCTCATATGTCATTCCTGCGATCCCCGGTATCAGCCTTGTGAATCTTCGCTGAACACTTTCCATGGCAAGAACATCGTTCATCAGATAAGGCGACCAAAACTGCACACAGTACTCAAGGTGTGGTCTCTCCAAGGCCCTGTACAACTGCAACAGGACATCCCTGTTCCTTTACTCAAACCCTTTCGCTATGAAGGCCAACATACCATTTGCCTTCTTCACCGCCTGCTGCACCTGCATGCTTACTTTCAGCGACTGGTGCACAAGGACACCCAGGTCTCGTTGCACTTCCACTTCTCCCAATCTATTGCCATTCAGATAATAGTCTGCCTTTCTGTTTTTGACACCAAAGTTGATAACCTCGCATTTATCCATTATATATTGCATCTGCCACGCTTCTGCCCAATGACCCAACCTGTCCAAATCATCCTGGAATTTCACGGCATCCTCCTTACAGCACACGCTCCCACCCAGCTTTGTGTCATCTTCAAACTTGGAGATATTAGATTTAGTTCCCTTATCTAGATCATTAATGTCTTTGAGAATATGTTGACAAGATCGGACAAAGTCAACATGGATTTACAAAAGGTAAATCGATTGGAGTGTAACTAATGTTACCCCACTATTTTAAAAAGGTGGCAGAGAGAAAACGGGGAATTACAGACCGGTAAGCCTGACATCGGTAGTGGGGAAAATTCTAGAGTAATAGCTGAGCACTTGGAAAACAGTGACAGGATCGCACATAATCAACATGGATTTACAAAAGGTAAATCATGCTTGACTAAACTATTGGATTTTTTGAGGATGTAACTGATAAAATAGATAAGGGAGAACCAGTGGACGTGGTGTATTTGGACTTTGAGAAGGCTTTCGAAAAGGTCCCGCATAAGAGATTAGCGTGTAAAGTTAAGGCACATGGGATTGGGGTAAGGTACTGACTTGGATAGAGAACTGGTTGACAGACAGAAAGCAAAGAGTTGGAATAAAAGGGGTCTTTTCCAAGTTGCAGGCAGTGACTAGTGGGGTACCGCAGGGATCGGTCCAAGGACCCCAGCTGTTCACAATATATATGAATGATCTAGACAAGGGAATTGGTTGTAATATCTCCAAGTTTGCAGATGACACAAAGCTGGGTGGGAGCGTGTGCCGTAATGAGGATGCCGAGAAACTCCAGTATGATTTGGACAGGTTGGTTGAGTAGGCAGAATCATGGCAGATGCAATATAATGCGGATAAATGCGAGGTTATCCACTTTGGTGTCAAAAACAGGAAGGCAGATTATTGACTGAATAGCAATAGATTGAGAGAAGGGGAAGTCCAACGAGACCTGGGAATCCTTGTGCACCAGTCGCTGAAGGTAAGCATGCAGGTGCAGCAGGCGGTTTAGACGGCAAATGGTATGTTGGCCTTCATAGCGAAAGGGTTCGAGCAGAGGAGCAACGCTGTCTTGCTGCAGTTGTACACGGCCTTGGTGTGACCACATCTTGAGTATTGTGTGCAGTTGTGTTCATAAGAACATAAGAACATAAGAAATAGGAGCAGGAGTATGCCAAAAGGCCCCTCGAGCCTGCTCCGCCATTCAATAAGATCATGGCTGATCTGATCCTAACCGCCATTCTACTATCTATCACAGAACCATCTCCTGCATCTAACAGAATTGCACACACGAAATAGGAGCAGAAGCAGGCTACACGGTCCCTGGGCCCGCTCCACTACCCACAGGGCCATGACCGATCCGAACCTAGACTCATGTCCAAATTCCTGCCCGCTCCCCGTAACCCTTAATGCCCTTTACTTCTAGGAAACTGTCTATTTCAGTTTTAAATTTATTTAATGATGTAGCTTCTACAGCTTTTTGTGGCAGCATATTCCATGGACCTACCACCCTCTGAGTGAAGTAGTTCCTCCTCATCTCAGTTTTGAAAGAGCAGCCCCTTATTCTAAGACTATGTCCCCTAGTTCTAGTCTCACCCGTCATCGGGAACATCCTCCCCGCATCCACCCGATCCAACCCCTTCACAATCTTATATGTTTCAATAAGATTGCCTCTCATTCTTCTGAACTCCAATGAGTAGAGTCCCAATCAACCCAAACTCTCCTCATATGACCACCCCCTCATCCCCGGGATTAACCGAGTGAACATTCTGTATAAACATTTGCTGAGCTGGACTCTGTGTTCAGGATGAGAGTCAGATGTGTTTTTCATGCCATTAGTCTGAAGAACTTGTGATTCGGACGGCAAAAATTCCCTATTATTCCCTCCACTTATAATTGTGGTAAATTTCAGGCTCAATGCGGCAGATATTTTTATCACACTTTACGCTTTACTTTCAGCAACCTCCTTCCCGCAATAAACACAAAAAGCTGCAACACAACTTACAAATCACTTTGTTCGCACCAACATAAACTGCAAATGCTGCAAACTTGCAGCAGCCTTGGCCTTGCCCTTTCTCTCAACGCATTCCAGCAGCGCCGCTTCTCCACCACCAGATGGTGCTGTTGGCCTTTACACAACAGGGAATACCTTTGCACAGCAGAAAGCACCTTCATGCAGGTTTCTCTCTTCATCTCAGTCTCCGTTTCCCGGTTTGTCTATCTCCCTCTCTGTTTCTCTCGCCGTCTCGGACTTTCCCTCAGTCTCTGTCTATCCCTCATTTTATTCAGTCTGTTTGTGTGTCTCTCTCTCGTTTCCTCAGGGTCTTTCTCTGTCCTTCCCTTTGTGTGGCCGGAAATACCCTTTCTGGTTTTCTGTGTGTCATTCTTTGACTGTCCCATTGTGGGTGGTGTAATATTGAACGTCCTTGTGACATTGTGCAGACAAGTGAGTCTCCCAACACGGGTGTCGCGGTGTCCGGTTCTCTGCGCTATTTAAGGGTCATGCTATAGCTTTCAACACGGCCTGCATGCTGAAATTTGTCTCGCTAACACACAGCCCTGTGGGACATCGAAACCTAAACACCAGCCGCGAGCTAATTACTAACACGCAGCAGAGTGGCGCAGCGGAAGCGTGCTGGCCTATAACCCAGAGGTCGATGGATCGAAACCATCCTCTGCTATTTGCATTGTTATTTTCACCAACAATAAAAATATGTATTGCAACCCACAATCACATCATAATTTTATCACACTTTACTTGCACCAACGTCCTGCTTGCAATACACAACAGGGATCAATTATGAATTAAATATACAATGGAGGTGGTCCAACAAACATATATTTATTAGTGTTGCCCTGTGAACACGTAGCTTCTTCTGATCTAGTGGGTTGCATCAGAAAAGAGTTTGGCGTTCACGAATTTAATTTCCTTTTGTTTCCCCTTTGTTTTTACTAGACCCAGCCACATTTCGCATCACCAGTTTCTAGTTTCAGAAGCCACGTTGATTTATGTGCTCGCGTGGCCGAGCGGTCTAAGGCGCTGGATTTAGGCTCCAGTCTCTGCGGGAATCCCACCGCTGCCAGATATTGCGGCATTCATAAATTTCGTCGCTTCGCCAGCAGCAGTAAACCGTGCAGGGCAGGGCGGTTTTGTTCAGTATTATGTCACTTCTTCACCTTTTCCTTCAGTTCTTATTGACAGGCAGATACGATTTGCAGAATTTCCCAGGGTCCATAATTGTCCTGAACCCAGCACCGAACACGACAAACACCGTCACCCAACCAACTGAATTCAGACCGTTCACTCACTCGTCTCCACACCTGCTGCGTCTCATTTATTCAGATGTACACCACTTTCACATTTTTGTTTCTTCCATTTCTTGCAATCTGTCAAACGCCCTCACCATTGCTGTCACTCTCGCACCCACCTTCTCGCTGTTTATTCCCCGTTCGCCCTTGCAAACTTGCCGTTTGAACAGCACCTCCAATCTGCTCCTCTGCTTCAATCCGATTTACATAACACGAATATGTTTTTTCAAAGTTACCTGTCCAGACAGTGAAAGTTACATTAAGGCAAGGGGAAGAGAAGATCCATTCTGTATAAACATTTGCTGAGCTGGACTCTCTGTTCAGGGTGAGAGTCAGATGTGTTTTTCATGCCATTAGTCTGAAGAACTTGTGATTCGGACGGCAAATATTCCCTATTATTCCCTCCACTTATAATTGTGGTAAATTTCAGGCTTAATGCGGCAGATATTTTTATCACACTTTACGCTTTATTTTCAGCAACCTCATTCCCGCAATAAACACAAAAAGCTGCAACACAACTTACAAATCACTTTGTTCGCACCAACATAAACTACAAATGCTGCAAACTTGCAGCAGCCTTGGCCTTCCCCTTTCTCTCAACGCATTCCAGCAGTGCCGCTTCTCCACCACCAGATGGTGCTTTTGGCCTTTACACAACAGGGAATACCTTTGCACAGCAGAAAGCACCTTCATGCAGGTTTCTCTCTTCATCTCAGTCTCCGTTTCCCGGTTTGTCTATCTCCCTCTCTGTTTCTCTCGCCGTCTCGGACTTTCCCTCAGTCTCTGTCTATCCCTCATTTTATTCAGTCTGTTTGCGTGTCTCTCTCTCGTTTCCTCAGGGTCTTTCTCTGTCCTTCCCTTTGTGTGGCCGGAAAAACCTTTAATGGTTTTCTGTGTGTCATTCTTTGACTGTCCCATTGTGGGTGGTGTAATATTGAGCCTCCTTGTGACATTGTGCAGCCATGTGAGACTCCCAACACGGGTGTGGCGGTGTCCGGTTCTCTGGGCTATTTGAGGGTCATGCAAAAGCTTTCAACACGGCCTGCATGCTGAAATTTGTCTCGCTAACACACAGCCCTGTGGGACATCGAAACCTAAACACCAGCCGCGAGCTAATTACTAACACGCAGCAGAGTGGCGCAGCGGAAGCGTGCTGGCCTATAACCCAGAGGTCGATGGATCGAAACCATCCTCTGCTATTTGCATTGTTATTTGCACCAACAATAAAAATATGTATCACAATCACATCATAATTTTATCACACTTTACTTGCACCAACGTCCTGCTTGCATTACACAACAGGGATCAATTATGAATTAAATATACAATGGAGGTGGTCCAACAAACATATATTTATTAGTGTTGCCCTGTGAACACGTAGCTTCTTCTGATCTAGTGGGTTGCATCAGAAAAGAGTTTGGCGTTCACGAATTTAATTTCCTTTTGTTTCCCCTTTGTTTTTACTTGACCCAGCCACATATCGCATCACCAGTTTCTAGTTTCAGAAGCCACGCTGATTTATGTGCTAGCGTGGCCGAGCGGTCTGAGGCGCTGGATTTAGGCTCCAGTCTCTGCGGTGGCGTGGGTTCGAATCCCACCGCTGCCAGATATTGCGGCATTCATAAATTTCGTCGCTTCGCCAGCAGCAGTAAACCGTGCAGGGCAGGGCGGTTTTGTTCAGTATTATGTCACTTCTTCACCTTTTCCTTCAGTTCTTATTGACAGGCAGATACGATTTGCAGAATTTCCCAGGGTCCATAATTGTCCTGAACCCAGCACCGAACACGACAAACACCGTCACCCAACCAACTGAATTCAGACCGTTCACTCACTCGTCTCCACACCTGCTGCGTCTCATTTATTCAGATGTACACCACTTTCACATTTTTGTTTCTTCCATTTCTTGCAATCTGTCAAACGCCCTCACCATTGCTGTCACTCTCGCACCCACCTTCTCGCTGTTTATTCCCCGTTCGCCCTTGCAAACTTGCCGTTTGAACAGCACCTCCAATCTGCTCCTCTGCTTCAATCCGATTTACATAACACGAATATGTTTTTTCAAAGTTACCTGTCCAGACAGTGAAAGTTACATTAAGGCAAGGGGAAGAGAAGATCCATTCTGTATAAACATTTGCTGAGCTGGACTCTCTGTTCAGGGTGAGAGTCAGATGTTTTTTTCATGCCATTAGTCTGAAGAACTTGTGATTCGGACGGCAAATATTCCCTATTATTCCCTCCACTTATAATTGTGGTAAATTTCAGGCTCAATGCGGCAGATATTTTTATCACACTTTACGCTTTATTTTCAGCAACCTCATTCCCGCAATAAACACAAAAAGCTGCAACACAACTTACAAATCACTTTGTTCGCACCAACATAAACTACAAATGCTGCAAACTTGCAGCAGCCTTGGCCTTCCCCTTTCTCTCAACGCATTCCAGCAGCGCCGCTTCTCCACCACCAGATGGTGCTTTTGGCCTTTACACAACAGGGAATACCTTTGCACAGCAGAAAGCACCTTCATGCAGGTTTCTCTCTTCATCTCAGTCTCCGTTTCCCGGTTTGTCTATCTCCCTCTCTGTTTCTCTCGCCGTCTCGGACTTTCCCTCAGTCTCTGTCTATCCCTCATTTTATTCAGTCTGTTTGCGTGTCTCTCTCTCGTTTCCTCAGGGTCTTTCTCTGTCCTTCCCTTTGTGTGGCCGGAAAAACCTTTTATGGTTTTCTGTGTGTCATTCTTTGACTGTCCCATTGTGGGTGGTGTAATATTGAGCGTCCTTGTGACATTGTGCAGCCATGTGAGACTCCCAACACGGGTGTCGCGGTGTCCGGTTCTCTGGGCTATTTGAGGGTCATGCTATAGCTTTCAACACGGCCTGCATGCTGAAATTTGTCTCACAAACACACAGCCCTGTGGGACATCGAAACCTAAACACCAGCCGCGAGCTAATTACTAACACGCAGCAGAGTGGCGCAGCGGAAGCGTGCTGGCCTATAACCCAGAGGTCGATGGATCGAAACCATCCTCTGCTATTTGCATTGTTATTTTCACCAACAATAAAAATATGTATTGCAACCCACAAACACATCATAATTTTATCACACTTTACTTGCACCAACGTCCTGCTTGCAATACACAACAGGGATCAATTATGAATTAAATATACAATGGAGGTGGTCCAACAAACATATATTTATTAGTGTTGCCCTGTGAACACGTAGCTTCTTCTGATCTAGTGGGTTGCATCAGAAAAGAGTTTGGCGTTCACGAATTTAATTTCCTTTCGTTTCCCCTTTGTTTTTACTAGACCCAGCCACATTTCGCATCACCAGTTTCTAGTTTCAGAAGCCACGTTGATTTATGTGCTAGCGTGGCCGAGCGGTCTAAGGCGCTGGATTTAGGCTCCAGTCTCTGCGGGGGCGTGGGTTCGAATCCCACCGCTGCCAGATATTGCGGCATTCATAAATTTCGTCGCTTCGCCAGCAGCAGTAAACCGTGCAGGGCAGGGTGGTTTTGTTCAGTATTATGTCACTTCTTCACCTTTTCCTTCAGTTCTTATTGACAGGCAGATACGATTTGCAGAATTTCCCAGGGTCCATAATTGTCCTGAACCCAGCACCGAACACGACAAACACCGTCACCCAACCAACTGAATTCAGACCGTTCACTCACTCGTCTCCACACCTGCTGCGTCTCATTTATTCAGATGTACACCACTTTCACATTTTTGTTTCTTCCATTTCTTGCAATCTGTCAAACGCGCTCACCATTGCTGTCACTCTCGCACCCACCTTCTCGCTGTCGTTTCCCCGTTCGCCCTTGCAAACTTGCCGTTTGAACAGCACCTCCAATCTGCTCCTCTGCTTCAATCCGATTTACATAACACGAATATGTTTTTTCAAAGTTACCTGTCCAGACAGTGAAAGTTATATTAAGGCAAGGGGAAGAGAAGATCCATTCAGTATAAACATTTGCTGAGCTGAACTCTCTGTTCAGGATGAGAGTCAGATGTGTTTTTCATGCCATTAGTCTGAAGAACTTGTGATTCGGACGGCAAATATTCCCTATTATTCCCTCCACTTATAATTGTGGTAAATTTCAGGCTCAATGTGGCAGATATTTTTATCACACTTTACGCTTTATTTTCAGCAACCTCCTTCCCGCAATAAACACAAAAAGCTGCAACACAACTTACAAATCACTTTGTTCGCACCAACATAAACTGCAAATGCTGCAAACTTGCAGCAGCCTTGGCCTTCCCCTTTCTCTCAACGCATTCCAGCAGCGCCGCTTCTCCACCACCAGATGGTGCTTTTGGCCTTTACACAACAGGGAATACCTTTGCACAGCAGAAAGCACCTTCATGCAGGTTTCTCTCTTCATCTCAGTCTGCGTTTCCCGGTTTGTCTATCTCCCTCTCTGTTTCTCTCGCCGTCTCGGACTTTCCCTCAGTCTCTGTCTATCCCTCATTTTATTCAGTCTGTTTGCGTGTCTCTCTCTCGTTTCCTCAGGGTCTTTCTCTGTCCTTCCCTTTGTGTGGCCGGAAAAACCTTTTATGGTTTTCTGTGTGTCATTCGTTGACTGTCCCATTGTGGGTGGTGTAATATTGAGCGTCCTTGTGACATTGTGCAGCCATGTGAGACTCCCATCACGGGTGTCGCGGTGTCCGGTTCTCTGGGCTATTTAAGGGTCATGCGATAGCTTTCAACACGGCCTGCATGCTGAAATTTGTCTCGCTAACACACAGCCCTGTGGGACATCGAAACCTAAACACCAGCCGCGAGCTAATTACTAACACGCAGCAGAGTGGCGCAGCGGAAGCGTGCTGGCCTATAACCCAGAGGTCGATGGATTGAAACCATCCTCTGCTATTTGCATTATGTATTGCACCCACAATCACATCATAATTTTATCACACTTTACTTGCACCAACGTCCTGCTTGCATTACACAACAGGGATCAATTATGAATTAAATATACAATGGAGGTGGTCCAACAAACATATATTTATTAGTGTTGCCCTGTGAACACGTAGCTTCTTCTGATCTCGTGGGTTGCATCAGAAAAGAGTTTGGCGTTCACGAATTTAATTTCCTTTTGTTTCCCCTTTGTTTTTACTAGACCCAGCCACATTTCGCATCACCAGTTTCTATTTTCAGAAGCCACGTTGATTATTGTGCTAGCCTGGCCGAGCGGTCTAAGGCGCTGGATTTAGGCTCCAGTCGCTGCGGGGGCATGGGTTCGAATCCCACCGCGGCCAGAGATTGCGGCATTCATAAATTTCGTCGCTTCGCCAGCAGCAGTAAACCGTGCAGGGCAGGGCGGTTTTGTTCAGTATTATGTCACCTCTTCACCTTTTCCTTCAGTTCTTATTGACAGGCAGATACGATTTGCAGAATTTCCCAGGGTCCATAATTGTCCTGAACCCAGCACCGAACACGACAAACACCGTCACCCAACCAACTGAATTCAGACCGTTCACTCACTCGTCTCCACACCTGCTGCGTCTCATTTATTCAGATGTGCACCACTTTCACATTTTTGTTTCTTCCATTTCTTGCAATCTGTCAAACGCGCTCACCATTGCTGTCACTCTCGCACCCACCTTCTCGCTGTTTATTCCCCGTTCGCCCTTGCAAACTTGCCGTTTGAACAGCACCTCCAATCTGCTCTTCTGCTTCAATCCGATTTACATAACACGAATATGTTTTTTGAAAGTTACCTGTCCAGACAGTGAAAGTTACATTAAGGCAAGGGGAAGAGAAGATCCATTCTGTATAAACATTTGCTGAGCTGAACTCTCTGTTCAGGATGAGAGTCAGATGTGTTTTTCATGCCATTAGTCTGAAGAACTTGTGATTCGGACGCCAAATATTCCCTATTATTCCCTCCACTTATAATTGTGGTAAATTTCAGGCTCAATGCGGCAGATATTTTTATCACACTTTACGCTTTATTTTCAGCAACCTCCTTCCCGCAATAAACACAAAAAGCTGCAACACAACTTACAAATCACTTTGTTCGCACCAACATAAACTGCAAATGCTGCAAACTTGCAGCAGCCTTGGCCTTCCCCTTTCTCTCAACGCATTCCAGCAGCGCCGCTACTCCAGCACCAGATGGTGCTTTTGGCCTTTACAGAACAGGGAATACCTTTGCACAGCTGAAAGCACCTTCATGCAGGTTTCTCTCTTCATCTCAGTCTCCATTTCCCGGTTTGTCTATCTCCCTCTCTGTTTCTCTCGCCGTCTCGGACTTTCCCTCAGTCTCTGTCTATCCCTCATTTTATTCAGTCTGTTTGCGTGTCTCTCTCTCGTTTCCTCAGGGTCTTTCTCTGTCCTTCCCTTTGTGTGGCCGGAAAAACCTTTTATGGTTTTCTGTGTGTCATTCTTTGACTGTCCCATTGTGGGTGGTGTAATATTGAGCGTCCTTGTGACATTGTGCAGCCATGTGAGACTCCCAACACGGGTGTCGCGGTGTCCGGTTCTCTGGGCTATTTAAGGGTCATGCGATAGCTTTCAACACGGCCTGCATGCTGAAATTTGTCTCGCTAACACACAGCCCTGTGGGACATCGAAACCTAAACACCAGCCGCGAGCTAATTACTAACACGCAGCAGAGTGGCGCAGCGGAAGCGTGCTGGCTTATAACCCAGAGGTCGATGGATCGAAACCATCCTCTGCTATTTGCATTGTTATTTTCACCAACAATAAAAATATGTATTGCAACCCACAATCACATCATAATTTTATCACACTTTACTTGCACCAACGTCCTGCTTGCATTACACAACAGGGATCAATTATGAATTAAATATACAATGGAGGTGGTCCAACAAACATATATTTATTAGTGTTGCCCTGTGAACACGTAGCTTCTTCTGATCTCGTGGGTTGCATCAGAAAAGAGTTTGGCGTTCACGAATTTAATTTCCTTTTGATAACCCTTTGTTTTTACTAGACCCAGCCACATTTCGCATCACCAGTTTCTAGTTTCAGAAGCCACGTTGATTTATGTGCTAGCGTGGCCGAGCGGTCTAAGGCGCTGGACTTAGGCTCCAGTCTTTGCGGGGGCATGGGTTCGAATCCCACCGCGGCCAGATATTACGGCATTCATAAATTTCGTCGCTTCGCCAGCAGCAGTAAACCGTGCAGGGCAGGGCGGTTTTGTTCAGTATTATGTCACTTCTTCACCTTTTCCTTCAGTTCTTATTGACAGGCAGATACGATTTGCAGAATTTCCCAGGGTCCATAATTGTCCTGAACCCAGCACCGAACACGACAAACACCGTCACCCAACCAACTGAATTCAGACCGTTCACTCACTCGTCTCCACACCTGCTGCGTCTCATTTATTCAGATGTGCACCACTTTCACATTTTTGTTTCTTCCATTTCTTGCAATCTGTCAAACGCGCTCACCATTGCTGTCACTCTCGCACCCACCTTCTCGCTGTTTATTCCCCGTTCGCCCTTGCAAACTTGCCGTTTGAACAGCACCTCCAATCTGCTCTTCTGCTTCAATCCGATTTACATAACACGAATATGTTTTTTGAAAGTTACCTGTCCAGACAGTGAAAGTTACATTAAGGCATGGGGAAGAGAAGATCCATTCTGTATAAACATTTGCTGAGCTGGACTCTCTGTTCAGGGTGAGAGTCAGATGTGTTTTTCATGCCATTAGTCTGAAGAACTTGTGATTCGGACGGCAAATATTCCCTATTATTCCCTCCACTTATAATTGTGGTAAATTTCAGGCTCAATGAGGTAGATATTTTTATCACACTTTACGCTTTACTTTCAGCAACCTCCTTCCCGCAATAAACACAAAAAGCTGCAACACAACTTACAAATCACTTTGTTCGCACCAACATAAACTGCAAATGCTGCAAACTTGCAGCAGCCTTGGCCTTGCCCTTTCTCTCAACGCATTCCAGCAGCGCCGCTGTTGGCCTTTACATAACAGGGAATACCTTTGCACAGCAGAAAGCACCTTCATGCAGGTTTCTCTCTTCATCTCAGTCTCCGTTTCCCGGTTTGTCTATCTCCCTCTCTGTTTCTCTCGCCGTCTCGGACTTTCCCTCAGTCTCTGTCTATCCCTCATTTTATTCAGTCTGTTTGCGTGTCTCTCTCTCGTTTCCTCAGGGTCTTTCTCTGTCCTTCCCTTTGTGTGGCCGGAAAAACCTTTTATGGTTTTCTGTGTGTCATTCTTTGACTGTCCCATTGTGGGTGGTGTAATATTGAGCGTCCTTGTGACATTGTGCAGCCATGTGAGACTCCCAACACGGGTGTCGCGGTGTCCGGTTCTCTGGGCTATTTAAGGGTCATGCAATAGCTTTCAACACGGCCTGCATGCTGAAATTTGTCTCGCTTACACACAGCCCTGTGGGACATCGAAACCTAAACACCAGCCGCGAGCTAATTACTAACACGCAGCAGAGTGGCGCAGCGGAAGCGTGCTGGCCTATAACCCAGAGGTCGATGGATCGAAACCATCCTCTGCTATTTGCATTGTTATTTTCACCAACAATAAAAATATGTATTGCAACCCACAATCATATCATCATTTTATCACACTTTACTTGCACCAACGTCCTGCTTGCATTACACAACAGGGATCAATTATGAATTAAATATACAATGGAGGTGGTCCAACAAACATATATTTATTAGTGTTGCCCTGTGAACACGTAGCTTCTTCTGATCTAGTGGGTTGCATCAGAAAAGAGTTTGGCGTTCACGAATTTAATTTCCTTTTGTTTCCCCTTTGTTTTTACTAGACCCAGCCACATTTCGCATCACCAGTTTCTAGTTTCAGAAGCCACGTTGATTTATGTGCTAGCGTGGCCGAGCGGTCTAAGGCGCTGGATTTAGGCTCCAGTCTCTGCGGGGGCATGGGTTCGAATCCCATTGCGGCATTCATAAATTTCGTCGCTTCGCCAGCAGCAGTAAACCGTGCAGGGCAGGGCGGTTTTGTTCAGTATTATGTCACTTCTTCACCTTTTCCTTCAGTTCTTATTGACAGGCAGATACGATTTGCAGAATTTCCCAGGGTCCATAATTGTCCTGAACCCAGCACCGAACACGACAAACACCGTCACCCAACCAACTGAATTCAGACCGTTCACTCACTCGTCTCCACACCTGCTGCGTCTCATTTATTCAGATGTGCACCACTTTCACATTTTTGTTTCTTCCATTTCTTGCAATCTGTCAAACGCGCTCACCATTGCTGTCACTCTCGCACCAACCTTCTCGCTGTTTATTCCCCGTTCGCCCTTGCAAACTTGCCGTTTGAACAGCACCTCCAATCTGCTCTTCTGCTTCAATCCGATTTACATAACACGAATATGTTTTTTGAAAGTTACCTGTCCAGACAGTGAAAGTTACATTAAGGCAAGGGGAAGAGAAGATCCATTCTGTATAAACATTTGCTGAGCTGGACTCTCTGTTCAGGGTGAGAGTCAGATGTGTTTTTCATGCCATTAGTCTGAAGAACTTGTGATTCGGACGGCAAATATTCCCTATTATTCCCTCCACTTATAATTGTGGTAAATTTCAGGCTCAATGCGGCAGATATTTTTATCACACTTTACGCTTTATTTTCAGCAACCTCATTCCCGCAATAAACACAAAAAGCTGCAACACAACTTACAAATCACTTTGTTCGCACCAACATAAACTGCAAATGCTGCAAACTTGCAGCAGCCTTGGCCTTGCCCTTTCTCTCAACGCATTCCAGCAGCGCCGCTGTTGGCCTTTACATAACAGGGAATACCTTTGCACAGCAGAAAGCACCTTCATGCAGGTTTCTCTCTTCATCTCAGTCTCCGTTTCCCGGTTTGTCTATCTCCCTCTCTGTTTCTCTCGCCGTCTCGGACTTTCCCTCAGTCTCTGTCTATCCCTCATTTTATTCAGTCTGTTTGCGTGTCTCTCTCTCGTTTCCTCAGGGTCTTTCTCTGTCCTTCCCTTTGTGTGGCCGGAAAAACCTTTTATGGTTTTCTGTGTGTCATTCTTTGACTGTCCCATTGTGGGTGGTGTAATATTGAGCGTCCTTGTGACATTGTGCAGCCATGTGAGACTCCCAACACGGGTGTCGCGGTGTCCGGTTCTCTGGGCTATTTAAGGGTCATGCAATAGCTTTCAACACGGCCTGCATGCTGAAATTTGTCTCGCTTACACACAGCCCTGTGGGACATCGAAACCTAAACACCAGCCGCGAGCTAATTACTAACACGCAGCAGAGTGGCGCAGCGGAAGCGTGCTGGCCTATAACCCAGAGGTCGATGGATCGAAACCATCCTCTGCTATTTGCATTGTTATTTTCACCAACAATAAAAATATGTATTGCAACCCACAATCATATCATCATTTTATCACACTTTACTTGCACCAACGTCCTGCTTGCATTACACAACAGGGATCAATTATGAATTAAATATACAATGGAGGTGGTCCAACAAACATATATTTATTAGTGTTGCCCTGTGAACACGTAGCTTCTTCTGATCTAGTGGGTTGCATCAGAAAAGAGTTTGGCGTTCACGAATTTAATTTCCTTTTGTTTCCCCTTTGTTTTTACTAGACCCAGCCACATTTCGCATCACCAGTTTCTAGTTTCAGAAGCCACGTTGATTTATGTGCTAGCGTGGCCGAGCGGTCTAAGGCGCTGGATTTAGGCTCCAGTCTCTGCGGGGGCATGGGTTCGAATCCCATTGCGGCATTCATAAATTTCGTCGCTTCGCCAGCAGCAGCAAACCGTGCAGGGCAGGGCGGTTTTGTTCAGTATTATGTCACCTCTTCACCTTTTCCTTCAGTTCTTATTGACAGGCAGATACGATTTGCAGAATTTCCCAGGGTCCATAATTGTCCTGAACCCAGCACCGAACACGACAAACACCGTCACCCAACCAACTGAATTCAGACCGTTCACTCACTCGTCTCCACACCTGCTGCGTCTCATTTATTCAGATGTGCACCACTTTCACATTTTTGTTTCTTCCATTTCTTGCAATCTGTCAAACGCGCTCACCATTGCTGTCACTCTCGCACCCACCTTCTCGCTGTTTATTCCCCGTTCGCCCTTGCAAACTTGCCGTTTGAACAGCACCTCCAATCTGCTCTTCTGCTTCAATCCGATTTACATAACACGAATATGTTTTTTGAAAGTTACCTGTCCAGACAGTGAAAGTTACATTAAGGCAAGGGGAAGAGAAGATCCATTCTGTATAAACATTTGCTGAGCTGAACTCTCTGTTCAGGATGAGAGTCAGATGTGTTTTTCATGCCATTAGTCTGAAGAACTTGTGATTCGGACGGCAAATATTCCCTATTATTCCCTCCACTTATAATTGTGGTAAATTTCAGGCTCAATGCGGCAGATATTTTTATCACACTTTACGCTTTATTTTCAGCAACCTCCTTCCCGCAATAAACACAAAAAGCTGCAACACAACTTACAAATCACTTTGTTCGCACCAACATAAACTGCAAATGCTGCAAACTTGCAGCAGCCTTGGCCTTCCCCTTTCTCTCAACGCATTCCAGCAGCGCCGCTACTCCAGCACCAGATGGTGCTTTTGGCCTTTACAGAACAGGGAATACCTTTGCACAGCTGAAAGCACCTTCATGCAGGTTTCTCTCTTCATCTCAGTCTCCATTTCCCGGTTTGTCTATCTCCCTCTCTGTTTCTCTCGCCGTCTCGGACTTTCCCTCAGTCTCTGTCTATCCCTCATTTTATTCAGTCTGTTTGCGTGTCTCTCTCTCGTTTCCTCAGGGTCTTTCTCTGTCCTTCCCTTTGTGTGGCCGGAAAAACCTTTTATGGTTTTCTGTGTGTCATTCTTTGACTGTCCCATTGTGGGTGGTGTAATATTGAGCGTCCTTGTGACATTGTGCAGCCATGTGAGACTCCCAACACGGGTGTCGCGGTGTCCGGTTCTCTGGGCGATTTAAGGGTCATGCGATAGCTTTCAACACGGCCTGCATGCTGAAATTTGTCTCGCTAACACACAGCCCTGTGGGACATCGAAACCTAAACACCAGCCGCGAGCTAATTACTAACACGCAGCAGAGTGGCGCAGCGGAAGCGTGCTGGCTTATAACCCAGAGGTCGATGGATCGAAACCATCCTCTGCTATTTGCATTGTTATTTTCACCAACAATAAAAATATGTATTGCAACCCACAATCACATCATAATTTTATCACACTTTACTTGCACCAACGTCCTGCTTGCATTACACAACAGGGATCAATTATGAATTAAATATACAATGGAGGTGGTCCAACAAACATATATTTATTAGTGTTGCCCTGTGAACACGTAGCTTCTTCTGATCTCGTGGGTTGCATCAGAAAAGAGTTTGGCGTTCACGAATTTAATTTCCTTTTGATAACCCTTTGTTTTTACTAGACCCAGCCACATTTCGCATCACCAGTTTCTAGTTTCAGAAGCCACGTTGATTTATGTGCTAGCGTGGCCGAGCGGTCTAAGGCGCTGGACTTAGGCTCCAGTCTTTGCGGGGGCATGGGTTCGAATCCCACCGCGGCCAGATATTACGGCATTCATAAATTTCGTCGCTTCGCCAGCAGCAGTAAACCGTGCAGGGCAGGGCGGTTTTGTTCAGTATTATGTCACTTCTTCACCTTTTCCTTCAGTTCTTATTGACAGGCAGATACGATTTGCAGAATTTCCCAGGGTCCATAATTGTCCTGAACCCAGCACCGAACACGACAAACACCGTCACCCAACCAACTGAATTCAGACCGTTCACTCACTCGTCTCCACACCTGCTGCGTCTCATTTATTCAGATGTGCACCACTTTCACATTTTTGTTTCTTCCATTTCTTGCAATCTGTCAAACGCGCTCACCATTGCTGTCACTCTCGCACCCACCTTCTCGCTGTTTATTCCCCGTTCGCCCTTGCAAACTTGCCGTTTGAACAGCACCTCCAATCTGCTCTTCTGCTTCAATCCGATTTACATAACACGAATATGTTTTTTGAAAGTTACCTGTCCAGACAGTGAAAGTTACATTAAGGCATGGGGAAGAGAAGATCCATTCTGTATAAACATTTGCTGAGCTGGACTCTCTGTTCAGGGTGAGAGTCAGATGTGTTTTTCATGCCATTAGTCTGAAGAACTTGTGATTCGGACGGCAAATATTCCCTATTATTCCCTCCACTTATAATTGTGGTAAATTTCAGGCTCAATGAGGTAGATATTTTTATCACACTTTACGCTTTACTTTCAGCAACCTCCTTCCCGCAATAAACACAAAAAGCTGCAACACAACTTACAAATCACTTTGTTCGCACCAACATAAACTGCAAATGCTGCAAACTTGCAGCAGCCTTGGCCTTGCCCTTTCTCTCAACGCATTCCAGCAGCGCCGCTGTTGGCCTTTACATAACAGGGAATACCTTTGCACAGCAGAAAGCACCTTCATGCAGGTTTCTCTCTTCATCTCAGTCTCCGTTTCCCGGTTTGTCTATCTCCCTCTCTGTTTCTCTCGCCGTCTCGGACTTTCCCTCAGTCTCTGTCTATCCCTCATTTTATTCAGTCTGTTTGCGTGTCTCTCTCTCGTTTCCTCAGGGTCTTTCTCTGTCCTTCCCTTTGTGTGGCCGGAAAAACCTTTTATGGTTTTCTGTGTGTCATTCTTTGACTGTCCCATTGTGGGTGGTGTAATATTGAGCGTCCTTGTGACATTGTGCAGCCATGTGAGACTCCCAACACGGGTGTCGCGGTGTCCGGTTCTCTGGGCTATTTAAGGGTCATGCAATAGCTTTCAACACGGCCTGCATGCTGAAATTTGTCTCGCTTACACACAGCCCTGTGGGACATCGAAACCTAAACACCAGCCGCGAGCTAATTACTAACACGCAGCAGAGTGGCGCAGCGGAAGCGTGCTGGCCTATAACCCAGAGGTCGATGGATCGAAACCATCCTCTGCTATTTGCATTGTTATTTTCACCAACAATAAAAATATGTATTGCAACCCACAATCATATCATCATTTTATCACACTTTACTTGCACCAACGTCCTGCTTGCATTACACAACAGGGATCAATTATGAATTAAATATACAATGGAGGTGGTCCAACAAACATATATTTATTAGTGTTGCCCTGTGAACACGTAGCTTCTTCTGATCTAGTGGGTTGCATCAGAAAAGAGTTTGGCGTTCACGAATTTAATTTCCTTTTGTTTCCCCTTTGTTTTTACTAGACCCAGCCACATTTCGCATCACCAGTTTCTAGTTTCAGAAGCCACGTTGATTTATGTGCTAGCGTGGCCGAGCGGTCTAAGGCGCTGGATTTAGGCTCCAGTCTCTGCGGGGGCATGGGTTCGAATCCCATTGCGGCATTCATAAATTTCGTCGCTTCGCCAGCAGCAGTAAACCGTGCAGGGCAGGGCGGTTTTGTTCAGTATTATGTCACTTCTTCACCTTTTCCTTCAGTTCTTATTGACAGGCAGATACGATTTGCAGAATTTCCCAGGGTCCATAATTGTCCTGAACCCAGCACCGAACACGACAAACACCGTCACCCAACCAACTGAATTCAGACCGTTCACTCACTCGTCTCCACACCTGCTGCGTCTCATTTATTCAGATGTGCACCACTTTCACATTTTTGTTTCTTCCATTTCTTGCAATCTGTCAAACGCGCTCACCATTGCTGTCACTCTCGCACCAACCTTCTCGCTGTTTATTCCCCGTTCGCCCTTGCAAACTTGCCGTTTGAACAGCACCTCCAATCTGCTCTTCTGCTTCAATCCGATTTACATAACACGAATATGTTTTTTGAAAGTTACCTGTCCAGACAGTGAAAGTTACATTAAGGCAAGGGGAAGAGAAGATCCATTCTGTATAAACATTTGCTGAGCTGGACTCTCTGTTCAGGGTGAGAGTCAGATGTGTTTTTCATGCCATTAGTCTGAAGAACTTGTGATTCGGACGGCAAATATTCCCTATTATTCCCTCCACTTATAATTGTGGTAAATTTCAGGCTCAATGCGGCAGATATTTTTATCACACTTTACGCTTTATTTTCAGCAACCTCATTCCCGCAATAAACACAAAAAGCTGCAACACAACTTACAAATCACTTTGTTCGCACCAACATAAACTGCAAATGCTGCAAACTTGCAGCAGCCTTGGCCTTGCCCTTTCTCTCAACGCATTCCAGCAGCGCCGCTGTTGGCCTTTACATAACAGGGAATACCTTTGCACAGCAGAAAGCACCTTCATGCAGGTTTCTCTCTTCATCTCAGTCTCCGTTTCCCGGTTTGTCTATCTCCCTCTCTGTTTCTCTCGCCGTCTCGGACTTTCCCTCAGTCTCTGTCTATCCCTCATTTTATTCAGTCTGTTTGCGTGTCTCTCTCTCGTTTCCTCAGGGTCTTTCTCTGTCCTTCCCTTTGTGTGGCCGGAAAAACCTTTTATGGTTTTCTGTGTGTCATTCTTTGACTGTCCCATTGTGGGTGGTGTAATATTGAGCGTCCTTGTGACATTGTGCAGCCATGTGAGACTCCCAACACGGGTGTCGCGGTGTCCGGTTCTCTGGGCTATTTAAGGGTCATGCAATAGCTTTCAACACGGCCTGCATGCTGAAATTTGTCTCGCTTACACACAGCCCTGTGGGACATCGAAACCTAAACACCAGCCGCGAGCTAATTACTAACACGCAGCAGAGTGGCGCAGCGGAAGCGTGCTGGCCTATAACCCAGAGGTCGATGGATCGAAACCATCCTCTGCTATTTGCATTGTTATTTTCACCAACAATAAAAATATGTATTGCAACCCACAATCATATCATCATTTTATCACACTTTACTTGCACCAACGTCCTGCTTGCATTACACAACAGGGATCAATTATGAATTAAATATACAATGGAGGTGGTCCAACAAACATATATTTATTAGTGTTGCCCTGTGAACACGTAGCTTCTTCTGATCTAGTGGGTTGCATCAGAAAAGAGTTTGGCGTTCACGAATTTAATTTCCTTTTGTTTCCCCTTTGTTTTTACTAGACCCAGCCACATTTCGCATCACCAGTTTCTAGTTTCAGAAGCCACGTTGATTTATGTGCTAGCGTGGCCGAGCGGTCTAAGGCGCTGGATTTAGGCTCCAGTCTCTGCGGGGGCATGGGTTCGAATCCCATTGCGGCATTCATAAATTTCGTCGCTTCGCCAGCAGCAGTAAACCGTGCAGGGCAGGGCGGTTTTGTTCAGTATTATGTCACTTCTTCACCTTTTCCTTCAGTTCTTATTGACAGGCAGATACGATTTGCAGAATTTCCCAGGGTCCATAATTGTCCTGAACCCAGCACCGAACACGACAAACACCGTCACCCAACCAACTGAATTCAGACCGTTCACTCACTCGTCTCCACACCTGCTGCGTCTCATTTATTCAGATGTGCACCACTTTCACATTTTTGTTTCTTCCATTTCTTGCAATCTGTCAAACGCGCTCACCATTGCTGTCACTCTCGCACCAACCTTCTCGCTGTTTATTCCCCGTTCGCCCTTGCAAACTTGCCGTTTGAACAGCACCTCCAATCTGCTCTTCTGCTTCAATCCGATTTACATAACACGAATATGTTTTTTGAAAGTTACCTGTCCAGACAGTGAAAGTTACATTAAGGCAAGGGGAAGAGAAGATCCATTCTGTATAAACATTTGCTGAGCTGGACTCTCTGTTCAGGGTGAGAGTCAGATGTGTTTTTCATGCCATTAGTCTGAAGAACTTGTGATTCGGACGGCAAATATTCCCTATTATTCCCTCCACTTATAATTGTGGTAAATTTCAGGCTCAATGCGGCAGATATTTTTATCACACTTTACGCTTTATTTTCAGCAACCTCATTCCCGCAATAAACACAAAAAGCTGCAACACAACTTACAAATCACTTTGTTCGCACCAACATAAACTGCAAATGCTGCAAACTTGCAGCAGCCTTGGCCTTGCCCTTTCTCTCAACGCATTCCAGCAGCGCCGCTGTTGGCCTTTACATAACAGGGAATACCTTTGCACAGCAGAAAGCACCTTCATGCAGGTTTCTCTCTTCATCTCAGTCTCCGTTTCCCGGTTTGTCTATCTCCCTCTCTGTTTCTCTCGCCGTCTCGGACTTTCCCTCAGTCTCTGTCTATCCCTCATTTTATTCAGTCTGTTTGCGTGTCTCTCTCTCGTTTCCTCAGGGTCTTTCTCTGTCCTTCCCTTTGTGTGGCCGGAAAAACCTTTTATGGTTTTCTGTGTGTCATTCTTTGACTGTCCCATTGTGGGTGGTGTAATATTGAGCGTCCTTGTGACATTGTGCAGCCATGTGAGACTCCCAACACGGGTGTCGCGGTGTCCGGTTCTCTGGGCTATTTAAGGGTCATGCAATAGCTTTCAACACGGCCTGCATGCTGAAATTTGTCTCGCTTGCACACAGCCCTGTGGGACATCGAAACCTAAACACCAGCCGCGAGCTAATTACTAACACGCAGCAGAGTGGCGCAGCGGAAGCGTGCTGGCCTATAACCCAGAGGTCGATGGATCGAAACCATCCTCTGCTATTTGCATTGTTATTTTCACCAACAATAAAAATATGTATTGCAACCCACAATCATATCATCATTTTATCACACTTTACTTGCACCAACGTCCTGCTTGCAATACACAACAGGGATCAATTATGAATTAAATATACAATGGAGGTGGTCCAACAAACATATATTTATTAGTGTTGCCCTGTGAACACGTAGCTTCTTCTGATCTAGTGGGTTGCATCAGAAAAGAGTTTGGCGTTCACGAATTTAATTTCCTTTTGTTTCCCCTTTGTTTTTACTAGACCCAGCCACATTTCGCATCACCAGTTTCTAGTTTCAGAAGCCACGTTGATTTATGTGCTAGCGTGGCCGAGCGGTCTAAGGCGCTGGATTTAGGCTCCAGTCTCTGCGGGGGCAAGGGTTCGAATCCCACCGCTGCCAGATATTGCGGCATTCATAAATTTCGTCGCTTCGCCAGCAGCAGTAAACCGTGCAGGGCAAGGCGGTTTTGTTCAGTATTATGTCACTTCTTCACCTTTTCCTTCAGTTCTTATTGACAGGCTGATACGATTTGCAGAACTTCCCAGGGTCCATAATTGTCCTGAACCCAGCACCGAACACGACAAACACCGTCACCCAACCAACTGAATTCAGACCGTTCACTCACTCGTCTCCACACCTGCTGCGTCTCATTTATTCAGATGTACACCACTTTCACATTTTTGTTTCTTCCATTTCTTGCAATCTGTCAAACGCGCTCACCATTGCTGTCACTCTCGCACCCACCTTCTCGCTGTTTATTCCCCGTTCGCCCTTGCAAACTTGCCGTTTGAACAGCACCTCCAATCTGCTCTTCTGCTTCAATCCGATTTACATAACACGAATATGTTTTTTGAAAGTTACCTGTCCAGACAGTGAAAGTTACATTAAGGCATGGGGAAGAGAAGATCCATTCTGTATAAACATTTGCTGAGCTGGACTCTCTGTTCAGGGTGAGAGTCAGATGTGTTTTTCATGCCATTAGTCTGAAGAACTTGTGATTCGGACGGCAAATATTCCCTATTATTCCCTCCACTTATAATTGTGGTAAATTTCAGGCTCAATGCGGCAGATATTTTTATCACACTTTACGCTTTATTTTCAGCAACCTCATTCCCGCAATAAACACAAAAAGCTGCAACACAACTTACAAATCACTTTGTTCGCACCAACATAAACTGCAAATGCTGCAAACTTGCAGCAGCCTTGGCCTTGCCCTTTCTCTCAACGCATTCCAGCAGCGCCGCTGTTGGCCTTTACATAACAGGGAATACCTTTGCACAGCAGAAAGCACCTTCATGCAGGTTTCTCTCTTCATCTCAGTCTCCGTTTCCCGGTTTGTCTATCTCCCTCTCTGTTTCTCTCGCCGTCTCGGACTTTCCCTCAGTCTCTGTCTATCCCTCATTTTATTCAGTCTGTTTGCGTGTCTCTCTCTCGTTTCCTCAGGGTCTTTCTCTGTCCTTCCCTTTGTGTGGCCGGAAAAACCTTTTATGGTTTTCTGTGTGTCATTCTTTGACTGTCCCATTGTGGGTGGTGTAATATTGAGCGTCCTTGTGACATTGTGCAGCCATGTGAGACTCCCAACACGGGTGTCGCGGTGTCCGGTTCTCTGGGCTATTTAAGGGTCATGCAATAGCTTTCAACACGGCCTGCATGCTGAAATTTGTCTCGCTTACACACAGCCCTGTGGGACATCGAAACCTAAACACCAGCCGCGAGCTAATTACTAACACGCAGCAGAGTGGCGCAGCGGAAGCGTGCTGGCCTATAACCCAGAGGTCGATGGATCGAAACCATCCTCTGCTATTTGCATTGTTATTTTCACCAACAATAAAAATATGTATTGCAACCCACAATCACATCATAATTTTATCACACTTTACTTGCACCAACGTCCTGCTTGCATTACACAACAGGGATCAATTATGAATTAAATATACAATGGAGGTGGTCCAACAAACATATATTTATTAGTGTTGCCCTGTGAACACGTAGCTTCTTCTGATCTAGTGGGTTGCATCAGAAAAGAGTATGGCGTTCACGAATTTAATTTCCTTTTGTTTCCCCTTTGTTTTTACTAGACCCAGCCACATTTCGCATCACCAGTTTCTAGTTTCAGAAGCCACGTTGATTTATGTTTTAGCGTGGCCGAGCGGTCTAAGGCGCTGGATTTAGGCTCCAGTCTCTGCGGGGGCAAGGGTTCGAATCCCACCGCTGCCAGATATTGCGGCATTCATAAATTTCGTCGCTTCGCCAGCAGCAGTAAACCGTGCAGGGCAAGGCGGTTTTGTTCAGTATTATGTCACTTCTTCACCTTTTCCTTCAGTTCTTATTGACAGGCTGATACGATTTGCAGAACTTCCCAGGGTCCATAATTGTCCTGAACCCAGCACCGAACACGACAAACACAGTCACCCAACCAACTGAATTCAGACCATTCACTCACTCGTCTCCACACCTGCTGCGTCTCATTTATTCAGATGTGCACCACTTTCACATTTTTGTTTCTTCCATTTCTTGCAATCTGTCAAACGCGCTCACCATTGCTGTCACTCTCGCACCAACCTTCTCGCTGTTTATTCCCCGTTCGCCCTTGCAAACTTGCCGTTTGAACAGCACCTCCAATCTGCTCTTCTGCTTCAATCCGATTTACATAACACGAATATGTTTTTTGAAAGTTACCTGTCCAGACAGTGAAAGTTACATTAAGGCAAAGGGAAGAGAAGATCCATTCTGTATAAACATTTGCTGAGCTGGACTCTCTGTTCAGGGTGAGAGTCAGATGTGTTTTTCATGCCATTAGTCTGAAGAACTTGTGATTCGGACGGCAAATATTCCCTATTATTCCCTCCACTTATAATTGTGGTAAATTTCAGGCTCAATGCGGCAGATATTTTTATCGCACTTTACGCTTTATTTTCAGCAACCTCATTCCCGCAATAAACACAAAAAGCTGCAACACAACTTACAAATCACTTTGTTCGCACCAACATAAACTGCAAATGCTGCAAACTTGCAGCAGCCTTGGCCTTGCCCTTTCTCTCAACGCATTCCAGCAGCGCCGCTGTTGGCCTTTACATAACAGGGAATACCTTTGCACAGCAGAAAGCACCTTCATGCAGGTTTCTCTCTTCATCTCAGTCTCCGTTTCCCGGTTTGTCTATCTCCCTCTCTGTTTCTCTCGCCGTCTCGGACTTTCCCTCAGTCTCTGTCTATCCCTCATTTTATTCAGTCTGTTTGCGTGTCTCTCTCTCGTTTCCTCAGGGTCTTTCTCTGTCCTTCCCTTTGTGTGGCCGGAAAAACCTTTTATGGTTTTCTGTGTGTCATTCTTTGACTGTCCCATTGTGGGTGGTGTAATATTGAGCGTCCTTGTGACATTGTGCAGCCATGTGAGACTCCCTACACGGGTGTCGCGGTGTCCGGTTCTTTGGGCTATTTAAGGGTCATGCTATAGCTTTCAACACGGCCTGCATGCTGAAATTTGTCTCGCTAACACACAGCCCTGTGGGACATCGAAACCTAAACACCAGCCGCGAGCTAATTACTAACACGCAGCAGAGTGGCGCAGCGGAAGCGTGCTGGCCTATAACCCAGAAGTCGATGGATCGAAACCATCCTCTGCTATTTGCATTGTTATTTTCACCAACAATAAAAATATGTATTGCAACCCACAATCACATCATAATTTTATCACACTTTACTTGCACCAACGTCCTGCTTGCATTACACAACAGGGATCAATTATGAATTAAATATACAATGGAGGTGGTCCAACAAACATATATTTATTAGTGTTGCCCTGTGAACACGTAGCTTCTTCTGATCTCGTGGGTTGCATCAGAAAAGAGTTTGGCGTTCACGAATTTAATTTCCTTTTGTTTCCCCTTTGTTTTTACGAGACCCAGCCACATTTCGCATCACCAGTTTCTAGTTTCAGAAGCCACGTTGATTTATGTGCTAGCGTGGCCGAGCGGTCTAAGGCGCTGGATTTAGGCTCCAGTCTTTGCGGGTGCATGGGTTCGAATCCCACCGCGGCCAGATATTGCGGCATTCATAAATTTCGTCGCTTCGCCAGCAGCAGTAAACCGTGCAGGGCAGGGCAGGGCGGTTTTGTTCAGTATTATGTCACTTCTTCACCTTTTCCTTCAGTTCTTATTGACAGGCAGATACGATTTGCAGAATTTCCCAGGGTCCATAATTGTCCTGAACCCAGCACCGAACACGACAAACACCGTCACCCAACCAACTGAATTCAGACCGTTCACTCACTCGTCTCCACACCTGCTGCGTCTCATTTATTCAGATGTACACCACTTTCACATTTTTGTTTCTTCCATTTCTTGCAATCTGTCAAACGCGCTCACCATTGCTGTCACTCTCGCACCCACCTTCTCGCTGTTTATTCCCCGTTCGCCCTTGCAAACTTGCCGTTTGAACAGCACCTCCAATCTGCTCTTCTGCTTCAATCCGATTTACATAACACGAATATGTTTTTTGAAAGTTACCTGTCCAGACAGTGAAAGTTACATTAAGGCATGGGGAAGAGAAGATCCATTCTGTATAAACATTTGCTGAGCTGGACTCTCTGTTCAGGGTGAGAGTCAGATGTGTTTTTCATGCCATTAGTCTGAAGAACTTGTGATTCGGACGGCAAATATTCCCTATTATTCCCTCCACTTATAATTGTGGTAAATTTCAGGCTCAATGAGGTAGATATTTTTATCACACTTTACGCTTTACTTTCAGCAACCTCCTTCCCGCAATAAACACAAAAAGCTGCAACACAACTTACAAATCACTTTGTTCGCACCAACATAAACTGCAAATGCTGCAAACTTGCAGCAGCCTTGGCCTTCCCCTTTCTCTCAACGCATTCCAGCAGCGCCGCTTCTCCACCACCAGATGGTGCTTTTGGCCTTTACACAACAGGGAATACCTTTGCACAGCAGAAAGCACCTTCATGCAGGTTTCTCTCTTCATCTCAGTCTCCGTTTCCCGGTTTGTCTATCTCCCTCTCTGTTTCTCTCGCCGTCTCGGACTTTCCCTCAGTCTCTGTCTATCCCTCATTTTATTCAGTCTGTTTGCGTGTCTCACTCTCGTTTCCTCAGGGTCTTTCTCTGTCCTTCGCTTTGTGTGGCCGGAAAAACCTTTTATGGTTTTCTGTGTGTCATTCTTTGACTGTCCCATTGTGGGTGGTGTAATATTGAGCGTCCTTGTGACATTGTGCAGCCATGTGAGACTCCCTACACGGGTGTCGCGGTGTCCGGTTCTTTGGGCTATTTAAGGGTCATGCTATAGCTTTCAACACGGCCTGCATGCTGAAATTTGTCTCGCTAACACACAGCCCTGTGGGACATCGAAACCTAAACACCAGCCGCGAGCTAATTACTAACACGCAGCAGAGTGGCGCAGCGGAAGCGTGCTGGCCTATAACCCAGAAGTCGATGGATCGAAACCATCCTCTGCTATTTGCATTGTTATTTTCACCAACAATAAAAATATGTATTGCAACCCACAATCACATCATAATTTTATCACACTTTACTTGCACCAACGTCCTGCTTGCATTACACAACAGGGATCAATTATGAATTAAATATACAATGGAGGTGGTCCAACAAACATATATTTATTAGTGTTGCCCTGTGAACACGTAGCTTCTTCTGATCTCGTGGGTTGCATCAGAAAAGAGTTTGGCGTTCACGAATTTAATTTCCTTTTGTTTCCCCTTTGTTTTTACTAGACCCAGACACATTTCGCATCACCAGTTTCTAGTTTCAGAAGCCACGTTGGTTTATGTGCTAGCGTGGCCGAGCGGTCTAAGGCGCTGGATTTAGGCTCCAGTCTTTGCGGGTGCATGGGTTCGAATCCCACCGCGGCCAGATATTGCGGCATTCATAAATTTCGTCGCTTCGCCAGCAGCAGTAAACCGTGCAGGGCAGGGCAGGGCGGTTTTGTTCAGTATTATGTCACTTCTTCACCTTTTCCTTCAGTTCTTATTGACAGGCAGATACGATTTGCAGAATTTCCCAGGGTCCATAATTGTCCTGAACCCAGCACCGAACACGACAAACACCGTCACCCAACCAACTGAATTCAGACCGTTCACTCACTCGTCTCCACACCTGCTGCGTCTCATTTATTCAGATGTACACCACTTTCACATTTTTGTTTCTTCCATTTCTTGCAATCTGTCAAACGCGCTCACCATTGCTGTCACTCTCGCACCCACCTTCTCGCTGTTTATTCCCCGTTCGCCCTTGCAAACTTGCCGTTTGAACAGCACCTCCAATCTGCTCTTCTGCTTCAATCCGATTTACATAACACGAATATGTTTTTTGAAAGTTACCTGTCCAGACAGTGAAAATTACATTAAGGCATGGGGAAGAGAAGATCCATTCTGTATAAACATTTGCTGAGCTGGACTCTCTGTTCAGGGTGAGAGTCAGATGTGTTTTTCATGCCATTAGTCTGAAGAACTTGTGATTCGGACGGCAAATATTCCCTATTATTCCCTCCACTTATAATTGTGGTAAATTTCAGGCTCAATGAGGTAGATATTTTTATCACACTTTACGCTTTACTTTCAGCAACCTCCTTCCCGCAATATACACAAAAAGCTGCAACACAACTTACAAATCACTTTGTTCGCACCAACATAAACTGCAAATGCTGCAAACTTGCAGCAGCCTTGGCCTTGCCCTTTCTCTCAACGCATTCCAGCAGCGCCGCTGTTGGCCTTTACATAACAGGGAATACCTTTGCACAGCAGAAAGCACCTTCATGCAGGTTTCTCTCTTCATCTCAGTCTCCGTTTCCCGGTTTGTCTATCTCCCTCTCTGTTTCTCTCGCCGTCTCGGACTTTCCCTCAGTCTCTGTCTATCCCTCATTTTATTCAGTCTGTTTGCGTGTCTCTCTCTCGTTTCCTCAGGGTCTTTCTCTGTCCTTCCCTTTGTGTGGCCGGAAAAACCTTTTATGGTTTTCTGTGTGTCATTCTTTGACTGTCCCATTGTGGGTGGTGTAATATTGAGCGTCCTTGTGACATTGTGCAGCCATGTGAGACTCCCAACACGGGTGTCGCGGTGTCCGGTTCTCTGGGCTATTTAAGGGTCATGCAATAGCTTTCAACACGGCCTGCATGCTGAAATTTGTCTCGCTTACACACAGCCCTGTGGGACATCGAAACCTAAACACCAGCCGCGAGCTAATTACTAACACGCAGCAGAGTGGCGCAGCGGAAGCGTGCTGGCCTATAACCCAGAGGTCGATGGATCGAAACCATCCTCTGCTATTTGCATTGTTATTTTCACCAACAATAAAAATATGTATTGCAACCCACAATCATATCATCATTTTATCACACTTTACTTGCACCAACGTCCTGCTTGCATTACACAACAGGGATCAATTATGAATTAAATATACAATGGAGGTGGTCCAACAAACATATATTTATTAGTGTTGCCCTGTGAACACGTAGCTTCTTCTGATCCAGTGGGTTGCATCAGAAAAGAGTTTGGCGTTCACGAATTTAATTTCCTTTTGTTTCCCCTTTGTTTTTACTAGACCCAGCCACATTTCGCATCACCAGTTTCTAGTTTCAGAAGCCACGTTGATTTATGTGCTAGCGTGGCCGAGCGGTCTAAGGCGCTGGATTTAGGCTCCAGTCTCTGCGGGGGCATGGGTTCGAATCCCACCGCGGCCAGATATTGCGGCATTCATAAATTTCGTCGCTTCGCCAGCAGCAGTAAACCGTGCAGGGCAGGGCGGTTTTGTTCAGTATTATGTCACTTCTTCACCTTTTCCTTCAGTTCTTCTTGACAGGCAGATACGATTTGCAGAATTTCCCAGGGTCCATAATTGTCCTGAACCCAGCACCGAACACGACAAACACCGTCACCCAACCAACTGAATTCAGACCGTTCACTCACTCGTCTCCACACCTGCTGCGTCTCATTTATTCAGATGTGCACCACTTTCACATTTTTGTTTCTTCCATTTCTTGCAATCTGTCAAACGCGCTCACCATTGCTGTCACTCTCGCACCAACCTTCTCGCTGTTTATTCCCCGTTCGCCCTTGCAAACTTGCCGTTTGAACAGCACCTCCAATCTGCTCTTCTGCTTCAATCCGATTTACATAACACGAATATGTTTTTTGAAAGTTACCTGTCCAGACAGTGAAAGTTACATTAAGGCAAGGGGAAGAGAAGTTCCATTCTGTATAAACATTTGCTGAGCTGGACTCTCTGTTCAGGGTGAGAGTCAGATGTGTTTTTCATGCCATTAGTCTGAAGAACTTGTGATTCGGACGGCAAATATTCCCTATTATTCCCTCCACTTATAATTGTGGTAAATTTCAGGCTCAATGCGGCAGATATTTTTATCACACTTTACGCTTTATTTTCAGCAACCTCATTCCCGCAATAAACACAAAAAGCTGCAACACAACTTACAAATCACTTTGTTCGCACCAACATAAACTGCAAATGCTGCAAACTTGCAGCAGCCTTGGCCTTGCCCTTTCTCTCAACGCATTCCAGCAGCGCCGCTGTTGGCCTTTACATAACAGGGAATACCTTTGCACAGCAGAAAGCACCTTCATGCAGGTTTCTCTCTTCATCTCAGTCTCCGTTTCCCGGTTTGTCTATCTCCCTCTCTGTTTCTCTCGCCGTCTCGGACTTTCCCTCAGTCTCTGTCTATCCCTCATTTTATTCAGTCTGTTTGCGTGTCTCTCTCTCGTTTCCTCAGGGTCTTTCTCTGTCCTTCCCTTTGTGTGGCCGGAAAAACCTTTTATGGTTTTCTGTGTGTCATTCTTTGACTGTCCCATTGTGGGTGGTGTAATATTGAGCGTCCTTGTGACATTGTGCAGCCATGTGAGACTCCCAACACGGGTGTCGCGGTGTCCGGTTCTCTGGGCTATTTAAGGGTCATGCAATAGCTTTCAACACGGCCTGCATGCTGAAATTTGTCTCGCTTACACACAGCCCTGTGGGACATCGAAACCTAAACACCAGCCGCGAGCTAATTACTAACACGCAGCAGAGTGGCGCAGCGGAAGCGTGCTGGCCTATAACCCAGAGGTCGATGGATCGAAACCATCCTCTGCTATTTGCATTGTTATTTTCACCAACAATAAAAAATATGTATTGCAACCCACAATCATATCATCATTTTATCACACTTTACTTGCACCAACGTCCTGCTTGCATTACACAACAGGGATCAATTATGAATTAAATATACAATGGAGGTGGTCCAACAAACATATATTTATTAGTGTTGCCCTGTGAACACGTAGCTTCTTCTGATCTAGTGGGTTGCATCAGAAAAGAGTTTGGCGTTCACGAATTTAATTTCCTTTTGTTTCCCCTTTGTTTTTACTAGACCCAGCCACATTTCGCATCACCAGTTTCTAGTTTCAGAAGCCACGTTGATTTATGTGCTAGCGTGGCCGAGCGGTCTAAGGCGCTGGATTTAGGCTCCAGTCTCTGCGGGGGCATGGGTTCGAATCCCACCGCGGCCAGATATTGCGGCATTCATAAATTTCGTCGCTTCGCCAGCAGCAGTAAACCGTGCAGGGCAGGGCGGTTTTGTTCAGTATTATGTCACTTCTTCACCTTTTCCTTCAGTTCTTATTGACAGGCAGATACGATTTGCAGAATTTCCCAGGGTCCATAATTGTCCTGAACCCAGCACCGAACACGACAAACACCGTCACCCAACCAACTGAATTCAGACCGTTCACTCACTCGTCTCCACACCTGCTGCGTCTCATTTATTCAGATGTGCACCACTTTCACATTTTTGTTTCTTCCATTTCTTGCAATCTGTCAAACGCGCTCACCATTGCTGTCACTCTCGCACCAACCTTCTCGCTGTTTATTCCCCGTTCGCCCTTGCAAACTTGCCGTTTGAACAGCACCTCCAATCTGCTCTTCTGCTTCAATCCGATTTACATAACACGAATATGTTTTTTGAAAGTTACCTGTCCAGACAGTGAAAGTTACATTAAGGCAAGGGGAAGAGAAGATCCATTCTGTATAAACATTTGCTGAGCTGGACTCTCTGTTCAGGGTGAGAGTCAGATGTGTTTTTCATGCCATTAGTCTGAAGAACTTGTGATTCGGACGGCAAATATTCCCTATTATTCCCTCCACTTATAATTGTGGTAAATTTCAGGCTCAATGCGGCAGATATTTTTATCACACTTTACGCTTTATTTTCAGCAACCTCATTCCCGCAATAAACACAAAAAGCTGCAACACAACTTACAAATCACTTTGTTCGCACCAACATAAACTGCAAATGCTGCAAACTTGCAGCAGCCTTGGCCTTGCCCTTTCTCTCAACGCATTCCAGCAGCGCCGCTGTTGGCCTTTACATAACAGGGAATACCTTTGCACAGCAGAAAGCACCTTCATGCAGGTTTCTCTCTTCATCTCAGTCTCCGTTTCCCGGTTTGTCTATCTCCCTCTCTGTTTCTCTCGCCGTCTCGGACTTTCCCTCAGTCTCTGTCTATCCCTCATTTTATTCAGTCTGTTTGCGTGTCTCTCTCTCGTTTCCTCAGGGTCTTTCTCTGTCCTTCCCTTTGTGTGGCCGGAAAAACCTTTTATGGTTTTCTGTGTGTCATTCTTTGACTGTCCCATTGTGGGTGGTGTAATATTGAGCGTCCTTGTGACATTGTGCAGCCATGTGAGACTCCCAACACGGGTGTCGCGGTGTCCGGTTCTCTGGGCTATTTAAGGGTCATGCAATAGCTTTCAACACGGCCTGCATGCTGAAATTTGTCTCGCTTACACACAGCCCTGTGGGACATCGAAACCTAAACACCAGCCGCGAGCTAATTACTAACACGCAGCAGAGTGGCGCAGCGGAAGCGTGCTGGCCTATAACCCAGAGGTCGATGGATCGAAACCATCCTCTGCTATTTGCATTGTTATTTTCACCAACAATAAAAATATGTATTGCAACCCACAATCATATCATCATTTTATCACACTTTACTTGCACCAACGTCCTGCTTGCATTACACAACAGGGATCAATTATGAATTAAATATACAATGGAGGTGGTCCAACAAACATATATTTATTAGTGTTGCCCTGTGAACACGTAGCTTCTTCTGATCTAGTGGGTTGCATCAGAAAAGAGTTTGGCGTTCACGAATTTAATTTCCTTTTGTTTCCCCTTTGTTTTTACTAGACCCAGCCACATTTCGCATCACCAGTTTCTAGTTTCAGAAGCCACGTTGATTTATGTGCTAGCGTGGCCGAGCGGTCTAAGGCGCTGGATTTAGGCTCCAGTCTCTGCGGGGGCATGGGTTCGAATCCCACCGCGGCCAGATATTGCGGCATTCATAAATTTCGTCGCTTCGCAAGCAGCAGTAAACCGTGCAGGGCAGGGCGGTTTTGTTCAGTATTATGTCACTTCTTCACCTTTTCCTTCAGTTCTTATTGACAGGCAGATACGATTTGCAGAATTTCCCAGGGTCCATAATTGTCCTGAACCCAGCACCGAACACGACAAACACCGTCACCCAACCAACTGAATTCAGACCGTTCACTCACTCGTCTCCACACCTGCTGCGTCTCATTTATTCAGATGTGCACCACTTTCACATTTTTGTTTCTTCCATTTCTTGCAATCTGTCAAACGCGCTCACCATTGCTGTCACTCTCGCACCAACCTTCTCGCTGTTTATTCCCCGTTCGCCCTTGCAAACTTGCCGTTTGAACAGCACCTCCAATCTGCTCTTCTGCTTCAATCCGATTTACATAACACGAATATGTTTTTTGAAAGTTACCTGTCCAGACAGTGAAAGTTACATTAAGGCAAGGGGAAGAGAAGATCCATTCTGTATAAACATTTGCTGAGCTGGACTCTCTGTTCAGGGTGAGAGTCAGATGTGTTTTTCATGCCATTAGTCTGAAGAACTTGTGATTCGGACGGCAAATATTCCCTATTATTCCCTCCACTTATAATTGTGGTAAATTTCAGGCTCAATGCGGCAGATATTTTTATCACACTTTACGCTTTATTTTCAGCAACCTCATTCCCGCAATAAACACAAAAAGCTGCAACACAACTTACAAATCACTTTGTTCGCACCAACATAAACTGCAAATGCTGCAAACTTGCAGCAGCCTTGGCCTTGCCCTTTCTCTCAACGCATTCCAGCAGCGCCGCTGTTGGCCTTTACATAACAGGGAATACCTTTGCACAGCAGAAAGCACCTTCATGCAGGTTTCTCTCTTCATCTCAGTCTCCGTTTCCCGGTTTGTCTATCTCCCTCTCTGTTTCTCTCGCCGTCTCGGACTTTCCCTCAGTCTCTGTCTATCCCTCATTTTATTCAGTCTGTTTGCGTGTCTCTCTCTCGTTTCCTCAGGGTCTTTCTCTGTCCTTCCCTTTGTGTGGCCGGAAAAACCTTTTATGGTTTTCTGTGTGTCATTCTTTGACTGTCCCATTGTGGGTGGTGTAATATTGAGCGTCCTTGTGACATTGTGCAGCCATGTGAGACTCCCAACACGGGTGTCGCGGTGTCCGGTTCTCTGGGCTATTTAAGGGTCATGCAATAGCTTTCAACACGGCCTGCATGCTGAAATTTGTCTCGCTTACACACAGCCCTGTGGGACATCGAAACCTAAACACCAGCCGCGAGCTAATTACTAACACGCAGCAGAGTGGCGCAGCGGAAGCGTGCTGGCCTATAACCCAGAGGTCGATGGATCGAAACCATCCTCTGCTATTTGCATTGTTATTTTCACCAACAATAAAAATATGTATTGCAACCCACAATCATATCATCATTTTATCACACTTTACTTGCACCAACGTCCTGCTTGCATTACACAACAGGGATCAATTATGAATTAAATATACAATGGAGGTGGTCCAACAAACATATATTTATTAGTGTTGCCCTGTGAACACGTAGCTTCTTCTGATCTAGTGGGTTGCATCAGAAAAGAGTTTGGCGTTCACGAATTTAATTTCCTTTTGTTTCCCCTTTGTTTTTACTAGACCCAGCCACATTTCGCATCACCAGTTTCTAGTTTCAGAAGCCACGTTGATTTATGTGCTAGCGTGGCCGAGCGGTCTAAGGCGCTGGATTTAGGCTCCAGTCTCTGCGGGGGCATGGGTTCGAATCCCACCGCGGCCAGATATTGCGGCATTCATAAATTTCGTCGCTTCGCAAGCAGCAGTAAACCGTGCAGGGCAGGGCGGTTTTGTTCAGTATTATGTCACTTCTTCACCTTTTCCTTCAGTTCTTATTGACAGGCAGATACGATTTGCAGAATTTCCCAGGGTCCATAATTGTCCTGAACCCAGCACCGAACACGACAAACACCGTCACCCAACCAACTGAATTCAGACCGTTCACTCACTCGTCTCCACACCTGCTGCGTCTCATTTATTCAGATGTGCACCACTTTCACATTTTTGTTTCTTCCATTTCTTGCAATCTGTCAAACGCGCTCACCATTGCTGTCACTCTCGCACCAACCTTCTCGCTGTTTATTCCCCGTTCGCCCTTGCAAACTTGCCGTTTGAACAGCACCTCCAATCTGCTCTTCTGCTTCAATCCGATTTACATAACACGAATATGTTTTTTGAAAGTTACCTGTCCAGACAGTGAAAGTTACATTAAGGCAAGGGGAAGAGAAGATCCATTCTGTATAAACATTTGCTGAGCTGGACTCTCTGTTCAGGGTGAGAGTCAGATGTGTTTTTCATGCCATTAGTCTGAAGAACTTGTGATTCGGACGGCAAATATTCCCTATTATTCCCTCCACTTATAATTGTGGTAAATTTCAGGCTCAATGCGGCAGATATTTTTATCACACTTTACGCTTTATTTTCAGCAACCTCATTCCCGCAATAAACACAAAAAGCTGCAACACAACTTACAAATCACTTTGTTCGCACCAACATAAACTGCAAATGCTGCAAACTTGCAGCAGCCTTGGCCTTGCCCTTTCTCTCAACGCATTCCAGCAGCGCCGCTGTTGGCCTTTACATAACAGGGAATACCTTTGCACAGCAGAAAGCACCTTCATGCAGGTTTCTCTCTTCATCTCAGTCTCCGTTTCCCGGTTTGTCTATCTCCCTCTCTGTTTCTCTCGCCGTCTCGGACTTTCCCTCAGTCTCTGTCTATCCCTCATTTTATTCAGTCTGTTTGCGTGTCTCTCTCTCGTTTCCTCAGGGTCTTTCTCTGTCCTTCCCTTTGTGTGGCCGGAAAAACCTTTTATGGTTTTCTGTGTGTCATTCTTTGACTGTCCCATTGTGGGTGGTGTAATATTGAGCGTCCTTGTGACATTGTGCAGCCATGTGAGACTCCCAACACGGGTGTCGCGGTGTCCGGTTCTCTGGGCTATTTAAGGGTCATGCAATAGCTTTCAACACGGCCTGCATGCTGAAATTTGTCTCGCTTACACACAGCCCTGTGGGACATCGAAACCTAAACACCAGCCGCGAGCTAATTACTAACACGCAGCAGAGTGGCGCAGCGGAAGCGTGCTGGCCTATAACCCAGAGGTCGATGGATCGAAACCATCCTCTGCTATTTGCATTGTTATTTTCACCAACAATAAAAATATGTATTGCAACCCACAATCATATCATCATTTTATCACACTTTACTTGCACCAACGTCCTGCTTGCAATACACAACAGGGATCAATTATGAATTAAATATACAATGGAGGTGGTCCAACAAACATATATTTATTAGTGTTGCCCTGTGAACACGTAGCTTCTTCTGATCTAGTGGGTTGCATCAGAAAAGAGTTTGGCGTTCACGAATTTAATTTCCTTTTGTTTCCCCTTTGTTTTTACTAGACCCAGCCACATTTCGCATCACCAGTTTCTAGTTTCAGAAGCCACGTTGATTTATGTGCTAGCGTGGCCGAGCGGTCTAAGGCGCTGGATTTAGGCTCCAGTTTCTGCGGGGGCATGGGTTCGAATCCCACCGCGGCCAGATATTGCGGCATTCATAAATTTCGTCGCTTCGCAAGCAGCAGTAAACCGTGCAGGGCAGGGCGGTTTTGTTCAGTATTATGTCACTTCTTCACCTTTTCCTTCAGTTCTTATTGACAGGCAGATACGATTTGCAGAATTTCCCAGGGTCCATAATTGTCCTGAACCCAGCACCGAACACGACAAACACCGTCACCCAACCAACTGAATTCAGACCGTTCACTCACTCGTCTCCACACCTGCTGCGTCTCATTTATTCAGATGTGCACCACTTTCACATTTTTGTTTCTTCCATTTCTTGCAATCTGTCAAACGCGCTCACCATTGCTGTCACTCTCGCACCAACCTTCTCGCTGTTTATTCCCCGTTCGCCCTTGCAAACTTGCCGTTTGAACAGCACCTCCAATCTGCTCTTCTGCTTCAATCCGATTTACATAACACGAATATGTTTTTTGAAAGTTACCTGTCCAGACAGTGAAAGTTACATTAAGGCAAGGGGAAGAGAAGATCCATTCTGTATAAACATTTGCTGAGCTGGACTCTCTGTTCAGGGTGAGAGTCAGATGTGTTTTTCATGCCATTAGTCTGAAGAACTTGTGATTCGGACGGCAAATATTCCCTATTATTCCCTCCACTTATAATTGTGGTAAATTTCAGGCTCAATGCGGCAGATATTTTTATCACACTTTACGCTTTATTTTCAGCAACCTCATTCCCGCAATAAACACAAAAAGCTGCAACACAACTTACAAATCACTTTGTTCGCACCAACATAAAGTGCAAATGCTGCAAACTTGCAGCAGCCTTGGCCTTGCCCTTTCTCTCAACGCATTCCAGCAGCGCCGCTGTTGGCCTTTACATAACAGGGAATACCTTTGCACAGCAGAAAGCACCTTCATGCAGGTTTCTCTCTTCATCTCAGTCTCCGTTTCCCGGTTTGTCTATCTCCCTCTCTGTTTCTCTCGCCGTCTCGGACTTTCCCTCAGTCTCTGTCTATCCCTCATTTTATTCAGTCTGTTTGCGTGTCTCTCTCTCGTTTCCTCAGGGTCTTTCTCTGTCCTTCCCTTTGTGTGGCCGGAAAAACCTTTTATGGTTTTCTGTGTGTCATTCTTTGACTGTCCCATTGTGGGTGGTGTAATATTGAGCGTCCTTGTGACATTGTGCAGCCATGTGAGACTCCCAACACGGGTGTCGCGGTGTCCGGTTCTCTGGGCTATTTAAGGGTCATGCAATAGCTTTCAACACGGCCTGCATGCTGAAATTTGTCTCGCTTACACACAGCCCTGTGGGACATCGAAACCTAAACACCAGCCGCGAGCTAATTACTAACACGCAGCAGAGTGGCGCAGCGGAAGCGTGCTGGCCTATAACCCAGAGGTCGATGGATCGAAACCATCCTCTGCTATTTGCATTGTTATTTTCACCAACAATAAAAATATGTATTGCAACCCACAATCATATCATCATTTTATCACACTTTACTTGCACCAACGTCCTGCTTGCAATACACAACAGGGATCAATTATGAATTAAATATACAATGGAGGTGGTCCAACAAACATATATTTATTAGTGTTGCCCTGTGAACACGTAGCTTCTTCTGATCTAGTGGGTTGCATCAGAAAAGAGTTTGGCGTTCACGAATTTAATTTCCTTTTGTTTCCCCTTTGTTTTTACTAGACCCAGCCACATTTCGCATCACCAGTTTCTAGTTTCAGAAGCCACGTTGATTTATGTGCTAGCGTGGCCGAGCGGTCTAAGGCGCTGGATTTAGGCTCCAGTCTCTGCGGGGGCATGGGTTCGAATCCCACCGCGGCCAGATATTGCGGCATTCATAAATTTCGTCGCTTCGCAAGCAGCAGTAAACCGTGCAGGGCAGGGCGGTTTTGTTCAGTATTATGTCACTTCTTCACCTTTTCCTTCAGTTCTTATTGACAGGCAGATACGATTTGCAGAATTTCCCAGGGTCCATAATTGTCCTGAACCCAGCACCGAACACGACAAACACAGTCACCCAACCAACTGAATTCAGACCATTCACTCACTCGTCTCCACACCTGCTGCGTCTCATTTATTCAGATGTGCACCACTTTCACATTTTTGTTTCTTCCATTTCTTGCAATCTGTCAAACGCGCTCACCATTGCTGTCACTCTCGCACCAACCTTCTCGCTGTTTATTCCCCGTTCGCCCTTGCAAACTTGCCGTTTGAACAGCACCTCCAATCTGCTCTTCTGCTTCAATCCGATTTACATAACACGAATATGTTTTTTGAAAGTTACCTGTCCAGACAGTGAAAGTTACATTAAGGCAAGGGGAAGAGAAGATCCATTCTGTATAAACATTTGCTGAGCTGGACTCTCTGTTCAGGGTGAGAGTCAGATGTGTTTTTCATGCCATTAGTCTGAAGAACTTGTGATTCGGACGGCAAATATTCCCTATTATTCCCTCCACTTATAATTGTGGTAAATTTCAGGCTCAATGCGGCAGATATTTTTATCACACTTTACGCTTTATTTTCAGCAACCTCATTCCCGCAATAAACACAAAAAGCTGCAACACAACTTACAAATCACTTTGTTCGCACCAACATAAAGTGCAAATGCTGCAAACTTGCAGCAGCCTTGGCCTTGCCCTTTCTCTCAACGCATTCCAGCAGCGCCGCTGTTGGCCTTTACATAACAGGGAATACCTTTGCACAGCAGAAAGCACCTTCATGCAGGTTTCTCTCTTCATCTCAGTCTCCGTTTCCCGGTTTGTCTATCTCCCTCTCTGTTTCTCTCGCCGTCTCGGACTTTCCCTCAGTCTCTGTCTATCCCTCATTTTATTCAGTCTGTTTGCGTGTCTCTCTCTCGTTTCCTCAGGGTCTTTCTCTGTCCTTCCCTTTGTGTGGCCGGAAAAACCTTTTATGGTTTTCTGTGTGTCATTCTTTGACTGTCCCATTGTGGGTGGTGTAATATTGAGCGTCCTTGTGACATTGTGCAGCCATGTGAGACTCCCAACACGGGTGTCGCGGTGTCCGGTTCTCTGGGCTATTTAAGGGTCATGCAATAGCTTTCAACACGGCCTGCATGCTGAAATTTGTCTCGCTTACACACAGCCCTGTGGGACATCGAAACCTAAACACCAGCCGCGAGCTAATTACTAACACGCAGCAGAGTGGCGCAGCGGAAGCGTGCTGGCCTATAACCCAGAGGTCGATGGATCGAAACCATCCTCTGCTATTTGCATTGTTATTTTCACCAACAATAAAAATATGTATTGCAACCCACAATCATATCATCATTTTATCACACTTTACTTGCACCAACGTCCTGCTTGCAATACACAACAGGGATCAATTATGAATTAAATATACAATGGAGGTGGTCCAACAAACATATATTTATTAGTGTTGCCCTGTGAACACGTAGCTTCTTCTGATCTAGTGGGTTGCATCAGAAAAGAGTTTGGCGTTCACGAATTTAATTTCCTTTTGTTTCCCCTTTGTTTTTACTAGACCCAGCCACATTTCGCATCACCAGTTTCTAGTTTCAGAAGCCACGTTGATTTATGTGCTAGCGTGGCCGAGCGGTCTAAGGCGCTGGATTTAGGCTCCAGTCTCTGCGGGGGCATGGGTTCGAATCCCACCGCGGCCAGATATTGCGGCATTCATAAATTTCGTCGCTTCGCAAGCAGCAGTAAACCGTGCAGGGCAGGGCGGTTTTGTTCAGTATTATGTCACTTCTTCACCTTTTCCTTCAGTTCTTATTGACAGGCAGATACGATTTGCAGAATTTCCCAGGGTCCATAATTGTCCTGAACCCAGCACCGAACACGACAAACACCGTCACCCAACCAACTGAATTCAGACCGTTCACTCACTCGTCTCCACACCTGCTGCGTCTCATTTATTCAGATGTGCACCACTTTCACATTTTTGTTTCTTCCATTTCTTGCAATCTGTCAAACGCGCTCACCATTGCTGTCACTCTCGCACCAACCTTCTCGCTGTTTATTCCCCGTTCGCCCTTGCAAACTTGCCGTTTGAACAGCACCTCCAATCTGCTCTTCTGCTTCAATCCGATTTACATAACACGAATATGTTTTTTGAAAGTTACCTGTCCAGACAGTGAAAGTTACATTAAGGCAAGGGGAAGAGAAGATCCATTCTGTATAAACATTTGCTGAGCTGGACTCTCTGTTCAGGGTGAGAGTCAGATGTGTTTTTCATGCCATTAGTCTGAAGAACTTGTGATTCGGACGGCAAATATTCCCTATTATTCCCTCCACTTATAATTGTGGTAAATTTCAGGCTCAATGCGGCAGATATTTTTATCGCACTTTACGCTTTATTTTCAGCAACCTCATTCCCGCAATAAACACAAAAAGCTGCAACACAACTTACAAATCACTTTGTTCGCACCAACATAAACTGCAAATGCTGCAAACTTGCAGCAGCCTTGGCCTTGCCCTTTCTCTCAACGCATTCCAGCAGCGCCGCTGTTGGCCTTTACATAACAGGGAATACCTTTGCACAGCACAAAGCACCTTCATGCAGGTTTCTCTCTTCATCTCAGTCTCCGTTTCCCGGTTTGTCTATCTCCCTCTCTGTTTCTCTCGCCGTCTCGGACTTTCCCTCAGTCTCTGTCTATCCCTCATTTTATTCAGTCTGTTTGCGTGTCTCTCTCTCGTTTCCTCAGGGTCTTTCTCTGTCCTTCCCTTTGTGTGGCCGGAAAAACCTTTTATGGTTTTCTGTGTGTCATTCTTTGACTGTCCCATTGTGGGTGGTGTAATATTGAGCGTCCTTGTGACATTGTGCAGCCATGTGAGACTCCCAACACGGGTGTCGCGGTGTCCGGTTCTCTGGGCTATTTAAGGGTCATGCTATAGCTTTCAACACGGCCTGCATGCTGAAATTTGTCTCGCTAACACACAGCCCTGTGGGACATCGAAACCTAAACACCAGCCGCGAGCTAATTACTAACACGCAGCAGAGTGGCGCAGCGGAAGCGTGCTGGCCTATAACCCAGAGGTCGATGGATCGAAACCATCCTCTGCTATTTGCATTGTTATTTTCACCAACAATACAAATATGTATTGCAACCCACAATCATATCATCATTTTATCACACTTTACTTGCACCAACGTCCTGCTTGCATTACACAACAGGGATCAATTATGAATTAAATATACAATGGAGGTGGTCCAACAAACATATATTTATTAGTGTTGCCCTGTGAACACGTAGCTTCTTCTGATCTAGTGGGTTGCATCAGAAAAGAGTTTGGCGTTCACGAATTTAATTTCCTTTTGTTTCCCCTTTGTTTTTACCAGACCCAGACACATTTCGCATCACCAGTTTCTAGTTTCAGAAGCCACGTTGATTTATGTGCTAGCGTGGCCGAGCGGTCTAAGGCGCTGGATTTAGGCTCCAGTCTCTGCGGGGGCGTGGGTTCGAATCCCACCGCTGCCAGGTATTGCGGCATTCATAAATTTCGTCGCTTCGCCAGCAGCAGTAAACCGTGCAGGGCAGGGCGGTTTTGTTCAGTATTATGTCACTTCTTCACCTTTTCCTTCAGTTCTTATTGACAGGCAGATACGATTTGCAGAATTTCCCAGGGTCCATAATTGTCCTGAACCCAGCACCGAACACGACAAACACCGTCACCCAACCAACTGAATTCAGACCGTTCACTCACTCGTCTCCACACCTGCTGCGTCTCATTTATTCAGATGTGCACCACTTTCACATTTTTGTTTCTTCCATTTCTTGCAATCTGTCAAACGCGCTCACCATTGCTGTCACTCTCGCACCCACCTTTTCGCTGTTTATTCCCAGTTCGCCCTTGCAAACTTGCCGTTTGAACAGCACCTCCAATCTGCTCTTCTGCTTCAATCCGATTTACATAACACGAATATGTTTTTTGAAAGTTACCTGTCCAGACAGTGAAAGTTACATTAAGGCAAGGGGAAGAGAAGATCCATTCTGTATAAACATTTGCTGAGCTGGACTCTCTGTTCAGGGTGAGAGTCAGATGTGTTTTTCATGCCATTAGTCTGAAGAACTTGTGATTCGGACGGCAAATATTCCCTATTATTCCCTCCACTTATAATTGTGGTAAATTTCAGGCTCAATGCGGCAGATATTTTTATCACACTTTACGCTTTATTTTCAGCAACCTCATTCCCGCAATAAACACAAAAAGCTGCAACACAACTTACAAATCACTTTGTTCGCACCAACATAAACTGCAAATGCTGCAAACTTGCAGCAGCCTTGGCCTTGCCCTTTCTCTCAACGCATTCCAGCAGCGCCGCTGTTGGCCTTTACATAACAGGGAATACCTTTGCACAGCAGAAAGCACCTTCATGCAGGTTTCTCTCTTCATCTCAGTCTCCGTTTCCCGGTTTGTCTATCTCCCTCTCTGTTTCTCTCGCCGTCTCGGACTTTCCCTCAGTCTCTGTCTATCCCTCATTTTATTCAGTCTGTTTGCGTGTCTCTCTCTCGTTTCCTCAGGGTCTTTCTCTGTCCTTCCCTTTGTGTGGCCGGAAAAACCTTTTATGGTTTTCTGTGTGTCATTCTTTGACTGTCCCATTGTGGGTGGTGTAATATTGAGCGTCCTTGTGACATTGTGCAGCCATGTGAGACTCCCAACACGGGTGTCGCGGTGTCCGGTTCTCTGGGCTATTTAAGGGTCATGCAATAGCTTTCAACACGGCCTGCATGCTGAAATTTGTCTCGCTTACACACAGCCCTGTGGGACATCGAAACCTAAACACCAGCCGCGAGCTAATTACTAACACGCAGCAGAGTGGCGCAGCGGAAGCGTGCTGGCCTATAACCCAGAGGTCGATGGATCGAAACCATCCTCTGCTATTTGCATTGTTATTTTCACCAACAATAAAAATATGTATTGCAACCCACAATCATATCATCATTTTATCACACTTTACTTGCACCAACGTCCTGCTTGCATTACACAACAGGGATCAATTATGAATTAAATATACAATGGAGGTGGTCCAACAAACATATATTTATTAGTGTTGCCCTGTGAACACGTAGCTTCTTCTGATCTAGTGGGTTGCATCAGAAAAGAGTTTGGCGTTCACGAATTTAATTTCCTTTTGTTTCCCCTTTGTTTTTACTAGACCCAGCCACATTTCGCATCACCAGTTTCTAGTTTCAGAAGCCACGTTGATTTATGTGCTAGCGTGGCCGAGCGGTCTATAGGCGCTGGATTTAGGCTCCAGTCTCTGCGGGGGCATGGGTTCGGATCCCACCGCGGCCAGATATTGCGGCATTCATAAATTTCGTCGCTTCGCAAGCAGCAGTAAACCGTGCAGGGCAGGGCGGTTTTGTTCAGTATTATGTCACTTCTTCACCTTTTCCTTCAGTTCTTATTGACAGGCAGATACGATTTGCAGAATTTCCCAGGGTCCATAATTGTCCTGAACCCAGCACCGAACACGACAAACACCGTCACCCAACCAACTGAATTCAGACCGTTCACTCACTCGTCTCCACACCTGCTGCGTCTCATTTATTCAGATGTGCACCACTTTCACATTTTTGTTTCTTCCATTTCTTGCAATCTGTCAAACGCGCTCACCATTGCTGTCACTCTCGCACCAACCTTCTCGCTGTTTATTCCCCGTTCGCCCTTGCAAACTTGCCGTTTGAACAGCACCTCCAATCTGCTCTTCTGCTTCAATCCGATTTACATAACACGAATATGTTTTTTGAAAGTTACCTGTCCAGACAGTGAAAGTTACATTAAGGCAAGGGGAAGAGAAGATCCATTCTGTATAAACATTTGCTGAGCTGGACTCTCTGTTCAGGGTGAGAGTCAGATGTGTTTTTCATGCCATTAGTCTGAAGAACTTGTGATTCGGACGGCAAATATTCCCTATTATTCCCTCCACTTATAATTGTGGTAAATTTCAGGCTCAATGCGGCAGATATTTTTATCACACTTTACGCTTTATTTTCAGCAACCTCATTCCCGCAATAAACACAAAAAGCTGCAACACAACTTACAAATCACTTTGTTCGCACCAACATAAAGTGCAAATGCTGCAAACTTGCAGCAGCCTTGGCCTTGCCCTTTCTCTCAACGCATTCCAGCAGCGCCGCTGTTGGCCTTTACATAACAGGGAATACCTTTGCACAGCAGAAAGCACCTTCATGCAGGTTTCTCTCTTCATCTCAGTCTCCGTTTCCCGGTTTGTCTATCTCCCTCTCTGTTTCTCTCGCCGTCTCGGACTTTCCCTCAGTCTCTGTCTATCCCTCATTTTATTCAGTCTGTTTGCGTGTCTCTCTCTCGTTTCCTCAGGGTCTTTCTCTGTCCTTCCCTTTGTGTGGCCGGAAAAACCTTTTATGGTTTTCTGTGTGTCATTCTTTGACTGTCCCATTGTGGGTGGTGTAATATTGAGCGTCCTTGTGACATTGTGCAGCCATGTGAGACTCCCAACACGGGTGTCGCGGTGTCCGGTTCTCTGGGCTATTTAAGGGTCATGCAATAGCTTTCAACACGGCCTGCATGCTGAAATTTGTCTCGCTTACACACAGCCCTGTGGGACATCGAAACCTAAACACCAGCCGCGAGCTAATTACTAACACGCAGCAGAGTGGCGCAGCGGAAGCGTGCTGGCCTATAACCCAGAGGTCGATGGATCGAAACCATCCTCTGCTATTTGCATTGTTATTTTCACCAACAATAAAAATATGTATTGCAACCCACAATCATATCATCATTTTATCACACTTTACTTGCACCAACGTCCTGCTTGCAATACACAACAGGGATCAATTATGAATTAAATATACAATGGAGGTGGTCCAACAAACATATATTTATTAGTGTTGCCCTGTGAACACGTAGCTTCTTCTGATCTAGTGGGTTGCATCAGAAACGAGTTTGGCGTTCACGAATTTAATTTCCTTTTGTTTCCCCTTTGTTTTTACTAGACCCAGCCACATTTCGCATCACCAGTTTCTAGTTTCAGAAGCCACGTTGATTTATGTGCTAGCGTGGCCGAGCGGTCTAAGGCGCTGGATTTAGGCTCCAGTCTCTGCGGGGGCGTGGGTTCGAATCCCACCGCTGCCAGATATTGCGGCATTCATAAATTTCGTCGCTTCGCCAGCAGCAGTAAACCGTGCAGGGCAAGGCGGTTTTGTTCAGTATTATGTCACTTCTTCACCTTTTCCTTCAGTTCTTATTGACAGGCAGATACGATTTGCAGAATTTCCCAGGGTCCATAATTGTCCTGAACCCAGCACCGAACACGACAAACACCGTCACCCAACCAACTGAATTCAGACCGTTCACTCACTCGTCTCCACACCTGCTGCGTCTCATTTATTCAGATGTGCACCACTTTCACATTTTTGTTTCTTCCATTTCTTGCAATCTGTCAAACGCGCTCACCATTGCTGTCACTCTCGCACCAACCTTCTCGCTGTTTATTCCCCGTTCGCCCTTGCAAACTTGCCGTTTGAACAGCACCTCCAATCTGCTCTTCTGCTTCAATCCGATTTACATAACACGAATATGTTTTTTGAAAGTTACCTGTCCAGACAGTGAAAGTTACATTAAGGCAAGGGGAAGAGAAGATCCATTCTGTATAAACATTTGCTGAGCTGGACTCTCTGTTCAGGGTGAGAGTCAGATGTGTTTTTCATGCCATTAGTCTGAAGAACTTGTGATTCGGACGGCAAATATTCCCTATTATTCCCTCCACTTATAATTGTGGTAAATTTCAGGCTCAATGCGGCAGATATTTTTATCACACTTTACGCTTTATTTTCAGCAACCTCATTCCCGCAATAAACACAAAAAGCTGCAACACAACTTACAAATCACTTTGTTCGCACCAACATAAAGTGCAAATGCTGCAAACTTGCAGCAGCCTTGGCCTTGCCCTTTCTCTCAACGCATTCCAGCAGCGCCGCTGTTGGCCTTTACATAACAGGGAATACCTTTGCACAGCAGAAAGCACCTTCATGCAGGTTTCTCTCTTCATCTCAGTCTCCGTTTCCCGGTTTGTCTATCTCCCTCTCTGTTTCTCTCGCCGTCTCGGACTTTCCCTCAGTCTCTGTCTATCCCTCATTTTATTCAGTCTGTTTGCGTGTCTCTCTCTCGTTTCCTCAGGGTCTTTCTCTGTCCTTCCCTTTGTGTGGCCGGAAAAACCTTTTATGGTTTTCTGTGTGTCATTCTTTGACTGTCCCATTGTGGGTGGTGTAATATTGAGCGTCCTTGTGACATTGTGCAGCCATGTGAGACTCCCAACACGGGTGTCGCGGTGTCCGGTTCTCTGGGCTATTTAAGGGTCATGCAATAGCTTTCAACACGGCCTGCATGCTGAAATTTGTCTCGCTTACACACAGCCCTGTGGGACATCGAAACCTAAACACCAGCCGCGAGCTAATTACTAACACGCAGCAGAGTGGCGCAGCGGAAGCGTGCTGGCCTATAACCCAGAGGTCGATGGATCGAAACCATCCTCTGCTATTTGCATTGTTATTTTCACCAACAATAAAAATATGTATTGCAACCCACAATCATATCATCATTTTATCACACTTTACTTGCACCAACGTCCTGCTTGCAATACACAACAGGGATCAATTATGAATTAAATATACAATGGAGGTGGTCCAACAAACATATATTTATTAGTGTTGCCCTGTGAACACGTAGCTTCTTCTGATCTAGTGGGTTGCATCAGAAACGAGTTTGGCGTTCACGAATTTAATTTCCTTTTGTTTCCCCTTTGTTTTTACTAGACCCAGCCACATTTCGCATCACCAGTTTCTAGTTTCAGAAGCCACGTTGATTTATGTGCTAGCGTGGCCGAGCGGTCTAAGGCGCTGGATTTAGGCTCCAGTCTCTGCGGGGGCGTGGGTTCGAATCCCACCGCTGCCAGATATTGCGGCATTCATAAATTTCGTCGCTTCGCCAGCAGCAGTAAACCGTGCAGGGCAAGGCGGTTTTGTTCAGTATTATGTCACTTCTTCACCTTTTCCTTCAGTTCTTATTGACAGGCAGATACGATTTGCAGAATTTCCCAGGGTCCATAATTGTCCTGAACCCAGCACCGAACACGACAAACACCGTCACCCAACCAACTGAATTCAGACCGTTCACTCACTCGTCTCCACACCTGCTGCGTCTCATTTATTCAGATGTGCACCACTTTCACATTTTTGTTTCTTCCATTTCTTGCAATCTGTCAAACGCGCTCACCATTGCTGTCACTCTCGCACCAACCTTCTCGCTGTTTATTCCCCGTTCGCCCTTGCAAACTTGCCGTTTGAACAGCACCTCCAATCTGCTCTTCTGCTTCAATCCGATTTACATAACACGAATATGTTTTTTGAAAGTTACCTGTCCAGACAGTGAAAGTTACATTAAGGCAAGGGGAAGAGAAGATCCATTCTGTATAAACATTTGCTGAGCTGGACTCTCTGTTCAGGGTGAGAGTCAGATGTGTTTTTCATGCCATTAGTCTGAAGAACTTGTGATTCGGACGGCAAATATTCCCTATTATTCCCTCCACTTATAATTGTGGTAAATTTCAGGCTCAATGCGGCAGATATTTTTATCACACTTTACGCTTTATTTTCAGCAACCTCATTCCCGCAATAAACACAAAAAGCTGCAACACAACTTACAAATCACTTTGTTCGCACCAACATAAAGTGCAAATGCTGCAAACTTGCAGCAGCCTTGGCCTTGCCCTTTCTCTCAACGCATTCCAGCAGCGCCGCTGTTGGCCTTTACATAACAGGGAATACCTTTGCACAGCAGAAAGCACCTTCATGCAGGTTTCTCTCTTCATCTCAGTCTCCGTTTCCCGGTTTGTCTATCTCCCTCTCTGTTTCTCTCGCCGTCTCGGACTTTCCCTCAGTCTCTGTCTATCCCTCATTTTATTCAGTCTGTTTGCGTGTCTCTCTCTCGTTTCCTCAGGGTCTTTCTCTGTCCTTCCCTTTGTGTGGCCGGAAAAACCTTTTATGGTTTTCTGTGTGTCATTCTTTGACTGTCCCATTGTGGGTGGTGTAATATTGAGCGTCCTTGTGACATTGTGCAGCCATGTGAGACTCCCAACACGGGTGTCGCGGTGTCCGGTTCTCTGGGCTATTTAAGGGTCATGCAATAGCTTTCAACACGGCCTGCATGCTGAAATTTGTCTCGCTTACACACAGCCCTGTGGGACATCGAAACCTAAACACCAGCCGCGAGCTAGTTTCTAACACGCAGCAGAGTGGCGCAGCGGAAGCGTGCTGGCCTATAACCCAGAGGTCGATGGATCGAAACCATCCTCTGCTATTTGCATTGTTATTTTCACCAACAATAAAAATATGTATTGCAACCCACAATCATATCATCATTTTATCACACTTTACTTGCACCAACGTCCTGCTTGCAATACACAACAGGGATCAATTATGAATTAAATATACAATGGAGGTGGTCCAACAAACATATATTTATTAGTGTTGCCCTGTGAACACGTAGCTTCTTCTGATCTAGTGGGTTGCATCAGAAACGAGTTTGGCGTTCACGAATTTAATTTCCTTTTGTTTCCCCTTTGTTTTTACTAGACCCAGCCACATTTCGCATCACCAGTTTCTAGTTTCAGAAGCCACGTTGATTTATGTGCTAGCGTGGCCGAGCGGTCTAAGGCGCTGGATTTAGGCTCCAGTCTCTGCGGGGGCGTGGGTTCGAATCCCACCGCTGCCAGATATTGCGGCATTCATAAATTTCGTCGCTTCGCCAGCAGCAGTAAACCGTGCAGGGCAAGGCGGTTTTGTTCAGTATTATGTCACTTCTTCACCTTTTCCTTCAGTTCTTATTGACAGGCAGATACGATTTGCAGAATTTCCCAGGGTCCATAATTGTCCTGAACCCAGCACCGAACACGACAAACACCGTCACCCAACCAACTGAATTCAGACCGTTCACTCACTCGTCTCCACACCTGCTGCGTCTCATTTATTCAGATGTGCACCACTTTCACATTTTTGTTTCTTCCATTTCTTGCAATCTGTCAAACGCGCTCACCATTGCTGTCACTCTCGCACCCACCTTTTCGCTGTTTATTCCCAGTTCGCCCTTGCAAACTTGCCGTTTGAACAGCACCTCCAATCTGCTCTTCTGCTTCAATCCGATTTACATAACACGAATATGTTTTTTGAAAGTTACCTGTCCAGACAGTGAAAGTTACATTAAGGCAAGGGGAAGAGAAGATCCATTCTGTATAAACATTTGCTGAGCTGGACTCTCTGTTCAGGGTGAGAGTCAGATGTGTTTTTCATGCCATTAGTCTGAAGAACTTGTGATTCGGACGGCAAATATTCCCTATTATTCCCTCCACTTATAATTGTGGTAAATTTCAGGCTCAATGCGGCAGATATTTTTATCACACTTTACGCTTTATTTTCAGCAACCTCATTCCCGCAATAAACACAAAAAGCTGCAACACAACTTACAAATCACTTTGTTCGCACCAACATAAACTGCAAATGCTGCAAACTTGCAGCAGCCTTGGCCTTGCCCTTTCTCTCAACGCATTCCAGCAGCGCCGCTGTTGGCCTTTACATAACAGGGAATACCTTTGCACAGCAGAAAGCACCTTCATGCAGGTTTCTCTCTTCATCTCAGTCTCCGTTTCCCGGTTTGTCTATCTCCCTCTCTGTTTCTCTCGCCGTCTCGGACTTTCCCTCAGTCTCTGTCTATCCCTCATTTTATTCAGTCTGTTTGCGTGTCTCTCTCTCGTTTCCTCAGGGTCTTTCTCTGTCCTTCCCTTTGTGTGGCCGGAAAAACCTTTTATGGTTTTCTGTGTGTCATTCTTTGACTGTCCCATTGTGGGTGGTGTAATATTGAGCGTCCTTGTGACATTGTGCAGCCATGTGAGACTCCCAACACGGGTGTCGCGGTGTCCGGTTCTCTGGGCTATTTAAGGGTCATGCAATAGCTTTCAACACGGCCTGCATGCTGAAATTTGTCTCGCTTACACACAGCCCTGTGGGACATCGAAACCTAAACACCAGCCGCGAGCTAATTACTAACACGCAGCAGAGTGGCGCAGCGGAAGCGTGCTGGCCTATAACCCAGAGGTCGATGGATCGAAACCATCCTCTGCTATTTGCATTGTTATTTTCACCAACAATAAAAATATGTATTGCAACCCACAATCATATCATCATTTTATCACACTTTACTTGCACCAACGTCCTGCTTGCATTACACAACAGGGATCAATTATGAATTAAATATACAATGGAGGTGGTCCAACAAACATATATTTATTAGTGTTGCCCTGTGAACACGTAGCTTCTTCTGATCTAGTGGGTTGCATCAGAAAAGAGTTTGGCGTTCACGAATTTAATTTCCTTTTGTTTCCCCTTTGTTTTTACTAGACCCAGCCACATTTCGCATCACCAGTTTCTAGTTTCAGAAGCCACGTTGATTTATGTGCTAGCGTGGCCGAGCGGTCTAAGGCGCTGGATTTAGGCTCCAGTCTCTGCGGGGGCATGGGTTCGAATCCCACCGCGGCCAGATATTGCGGCATTCATAAATTTCGTCGCTTCGCAAGCAGCAGTAAACCGTGCAGGGCAGGGCGGTTTTGTTCAGTATTATGTCACTTCTTCACCTTTTCCTTCAGTTCTTATTGACAGGCAGATACGATTTGCAGAATTTCCCAGGGTCCATAATTGTCCTGAACCCAGCACCGAACACGACAAACACCGTCACCCAACCAACTGAATTCAGACCGTTCACTCACTCGTCTCCACACCTGCTGCGTCTCATTTATTCAGATGTGCACCACTTTCACATTTTTGTTTCTTCCATTTCTTGCAATCTGTCAAACGCGCTCACCATTGCTGTCACTCTCGCACCAACCTTCTCGCTGTTTATTCCCCGTTCGCCCTTGCAAACTTGCCGTTTGAACAGCACCTCCAATCCGCTCTTCTGCTTCAATCCGATTTACATAACACGAATATGTTTTTTGAAAGTTACCTGTCCAGACAGTGAAAGTTACATTAAGGCAAGGGGAAGAGAAGATCCATTCTGTATAAACATTTGCTGAGCTGGACTCTCTGTTCAGGGTGAGAGTCAGATGTGTTTTTCATGCCATTAGTCTGAAGAACTTGTGATTCGGACGGCAAATATTCCCTATTATTCCCTCCACTTATAATTGTGGTAAATTTCAGGCTCAATGCGGCAGATATTTTTATCACACTTTACGCTTTATTTTCAGCAACCTCATTCCCGCAATAAACACAAAAAGCTGCAACACAACTTACAAATCACTTTGTTCGCACCAACATAAAGTGCAAATGCTGCAAACTTGCAGCAGCCTTGGCCTTGCCCTTTCTCTCAACGCATTCCAGCAGCGCCGCTGTTGGCCTTTACATAACAGGGAATACCTTTGCACAGCAGAAAGCACCTTCATGCAGGTTTCTCTCTTCATCTCAGTCTCCGTTTCCCGGTTTGTCTATCTCCCTCTCTGTTTCTCTCGCCGTCTCGGACTTTCCCTCAGTCTCTGTCTATCCCTCATTTTATTCAGTCTGTTTGCGTGTCTCTCTCTCGTTTCCTCAGGGTCTTTCTCTGTCCTTCCCTTTGTGTGGCCGGAAAAACCTTTTATGGTTTTCTGTGTGTCATTCTTTGACTGTCCCATTGTGGGTGGTGTAATATTGAGCGTCCTTGTGACATTGTGCAGCCATGTGAGACTCCCAACACGGGTGTCGCGGTGTCCGGTTCTCTGGGCTATTTAAGGGTCATGCAATAGCTTTCAACACGGCCTGCATGCTGAAATTTGTCTCGCTTACACACAGCCCTGTGGGACATCGAAACCTAAACACCAGCCGCGAGCTAATTACTAACACGCAGCAGAGTGGCGCAGCGGAAGCGTGCTGGCCTATAACCCAGAGGTCGATGGATCGAAACCATCCTCTGCTATTTGCATTGTTATTTTCACCAACAATAAAAATATGTATTGCAACCCACAATCATATCATCATTTTATCACACTTTACTTGCACCAACGTCCTGCTTGCAATACACAACAGGGATCAATTATGAATTAAATATACAATGGAGGTGGTCCAACAAACATATATTTATTAGTGTTGCCCTGTGAACACGTAGCTTCTTCTGATCTAGTGGGTTGCATCAGAAACGAGTTTGGCGTTCACGAATTTAATTTCCTTTTGTTTCCCCTTTGTTTTTACTAGACCCAGCCACATTTCGCATCACCAGTTTCTAGTTTCAGAAGCCACGTTGATTTATGTGCTAGCGTGGCCGAGCGGTCTAAGGCGCTGGATTTAGGCTCCAGTCTCTGCGGGGGCGTGGGTTCGAATCCCACCGCTGCCAGATATTGCGGCATTCATAAATTTCGTCGCTTCGCCAGCAGCAGTAAACCGTGCAGGGCAAGGCGGTTTTGTTCAGTATTATGTCACTTCTTCACCTTTTCCTTCAGTTCTTATTGACAGGCAGATACGATTTGCAGAATTTCCCAGGGTCCATAATTGTCCTGAACCCAGCACCGAACACGACAAACACCGTCACCCAACCAACTGAATTCAGACCGTTCACTCACTCGTCTCCACACCTGCTGCGTCTCATTTATTCAGATGTGCACCACTTTCACATTTTTGTTTCTTCCATTTCTTGCAATCTGTCAAACGCGCTCACCATTGCTGTCACTCTCGCACCAACCTTCTCGCTGTTTATTCCCCGTTCGCCCTTGCAAACTTGCCGTTTGAACAGCACCTCCAATCTGCTCTTCTGCTTCAATCCGATTTACATAACACGAATATGTTTTTTGAAAGTTACCTGTCCAGACAGTGAAAGTTACATTAAGGCAAGGGGAAGAGAAGATCCATTCTGTATAAACATTTGCTGAGCTGGACTCTCTGTTCAGGGTGAGAGTCAGATGTGTTTTTCATGCCATTAGTCTGAAGAACTTGTGATTCGGACGGCAAATATTCCCTATTATTCCCTCCACTTATAATTGTGGTAAATTTCAGGCTCAATGCGGCAGATATTTTTATCACACTTTACGCTTTATTTTCAGCAACCTCATTCCCGCAATAAACACAAAAAGCTGCAACACAACTTACAAATCACTTTGTTCGCACCAACATAAAGTGCAAATGCTGCAAACTTGCAGCAGCCTTGGCCTTGCCCTTTCTCTCAACGCATTCCAGCAGCGCCGCTGTTGGCCTTTACATAACAGGGAATACCTTTGCACAGCAGAAAGCACCTTCATGCAGGTTTCTCTCTTCATCTCAGTCTCCGTTTCCCGGTTTGTCTATCTCCCTCTCTGTTTCTCTCGCCGTCTCGGACTTTCCCTCAGTCTCTGTCTATCCCTCATTTTATTCAGTCTGTTTGCGTGTCTCTCTCTCGTTTCCTCAGGGTCTTTCTCTGTCCTTCCCTTTGTGTGGCCGGAAAAACCTTTTATGGTTTTCTGTGTGTCATTCTTTGACTGTCCCATTGTGGGTGGTGTAATATTGAGCGTCCTTGTGACATTGTGCAGCCATGTGAGACTCCCAACACGGGTGTCGCGGTGTCCGGTTCTCTGGGCTATTTAAGGGTCATGCAATAGCTTTCAACACGGCCTGCATGCTGAAATTTGTCTCGCTTACACACAGCCCTGTGGGACATCGAAACCTAAACACCAGCCGCGAGCTAATTACTAACACGCAGCAGAGTGGCGCAGCGGAAGCGTGCTGGCCTATAACCCAGAGGTCGATGGATCGAAACCATCCTCTGCTATTTGCATTGTTATTTTCACCAACAATAAAAATATGTATTGCAACCCACAATCATATCATCATTTTATCACACTTTACTTGCACCAACGTCCTGCTTGCAATACACAACAGGGATCAATTATGAATTAAATATACAATGGAGGTGGTCCAACAAACATATATTTATTAGTGTTGCCCTGTGAACACGTAGCTTCTTCTGATCTAGTGGGTTGCATCAGAAACGAGTTTGGCGTTCACGAATTTAATTTCCTTTTGTTTCCCCTTTGTTTTTATTAGACCCAGCCACATTTCGCATCACCAGTTTCTAGTTTCAGAAGCCACGTTGATTTATGTGCTAGCGTGGCCGAGCGGTCTAAGGCGCTGGATTTAGGCTCCAGTCTCTGCGGGGGCGTGGGTTCGAATCCCACCGCTGCCAGATATTGCGGCATTCATAAATTTCGTCGCTTCGCCAGCAGCAGTAAACCGTGCAGGGCAAGGCGGTTTTGTTCAGTATTATGTCACTTCTTCACCTTTTCCTTCAGTTCTTATTGACAGGCAGATACGATTTGCAGAATTTCCCAGGGTCCATAATTGTCCTGAACCCAGCACCGAACACGACAAACACCGTCACCCAACCAACTGAATTCAGACCGTTCACTCACTCGTCTCCACACCTGCTGCGTCTCATTTATTCAGATGTGCACCACTTTCACATTTTTGTTTCTTCCATTTCTTGCAATCTGTCAAACGCGCTCACCATTGCTGTCACTCTCGCACCAACCTTCTCGCTGTTTATTCCCCGTTCGCCCCTTGCAAACTTGCCGTTTGAACAGCACCTCCAATCTGCTCTTCTGCTTCAATCCGATTTACATAACACGAATATGTTTTTTGAAAGTTACCTGTCCAGACAGTGAAAGTTACATTAAGGCAAGGGGAAGAGAAGATCCATTCTGTATAAACATTTGCTGAGCTGGACTCTCTGTTCAGGGTGAGAGTCAGATGTGTTTTTCATGCCATTAGTCTGAAGAACTTGTGATTCGGACGGCAAATATTCCCTATTATTCCCTCCACTTATAATTGTGGTAAATTTCAGGCTCAATGCGGCAGATATTTTTATCACACTTTACGCTTTATTTTCAGCAACCTCATTCCCGCAATAAACACAAAAAGCTGCAACACAACTTACAAATCACTTTGTTCGCACCAACATAAAGTGCAAATGCTGCAAACTTGCAGCAGCCTTGGCCTTGCCCTTTCTCTCAACGCATTCCAGCAGCGCCGCTGTTGGCCTTTACATAACAGGGAATACCTTTGCACAGCAGAAAGCACCTTCATGCAGGTTTCTCTCTTCATCTCAGTCTCCGTTTCCCGGTTTGTCTATCTCCCTCTCTGTTTCTCTCGCCGTCTCGGACTTTCCCTCAGTCTCTGTCTATCCCTCATTTTATTCAGTCTGTTTGCGTGTCTCTCTCTCGTTTCCTCAGGGTCTTTCTCTGTCCTTCCCTTTGTGTGGCCGGAAAAACCTTTTATGGTTTTCTGTGTGTCATTCTTTGACTGTCCCATTGTGGGTGGTGTAATATTGAGCGTCCTTGTGACATTGTGCAGCCATGTGAGACTCCCAACACGGGTGTCGCGGTGTCCGGTTCTCTGGGCTATTTAAGGGTCATGCAATAGCTTTCAACACGGCCTGCATGCTGAAATTTGTCTCGCTTACACACAGCCCTGTGGGACATCGAAACCTAAACACCAGCCGCGAGCTAATTACTAACACGCAGCAGAGTGGCGCAGCGGAAGCGTGCTGGCCTATAACCCAGAGGTCGATGGATCGAAACCATCCTCTGTTATTTGCATTGTTATTTTCACCAACAATAAAAATATGTATTGCAACCCACAATCATATCATCATTTTATCACACTTTACTTGCACCAACGTCCTGCTTGCAATACACAACAGGGATCAATTATGAATTAAATATACAATGGAGGTGGTCCAACAAACATATATTTATTAGTGTTGCCCTGTGAACACGTAGCTTCTTCTGATCTAGTGGGTTGCATCAGAAACGAGTTTGGCGTTCACGAATTTAATTTCCTTTTGTTTCCCCTTTGTTTTTACTAGACCCAGCCACATTTCGCATCACCAGTTTCTAGTTTCAGAAGCCACGTTGATTTATGTGCTAGCGTGGCCGAGCGGTCTAAGGCGCTGGATTTAGGCTCCAGTCTCTGCGGGGGCGTGGGTTCGAATCCCACCGCTGCCAGATATTGCGGCATTCATAAATTTCGTCGCTTCGCCAGCAGCAGTAAACCGTGCAGGGCAAGGCGGTTTTGTTCAGTATTATGTCACTTCTTCACCTTTTCCTTCAGTTCTTATTGACAGGCAGATACGATTTGCAGAATTTCCCAGGGTCCATAATTGTCCTGAACCCAGCACCGAACACGACAAACACCGTCACCCAACCAACTGAATTCAGACCGTTCACTCACTCGTCTCCACACCTGCTGCGTCTCATTTATTCAGATGTGCACCACTTTCACATTTTTGTTTCTTCCATTTCTTGCAATCTGTCAAACGCGCTCACCATTGCTGTCACTCTCGCACCAACCTTCTCGCTGTTTATTCCCCGTTCGCCCTTGCAAACTTGCCGTTTGAACAGCACCTCCAATCTGCTCTTCTGCTTCAATCCGATTTACATAACACGAATATGTTTTTTGAAAGTTACCTGTCCAGACAGTGAAAGTTACATTAAGGCAAGGGGAAGAGAAGATCCATTCTGTATAAACATTTGCTGAGCTGGACTCTCTGTTCAGGGTGAGAGTCAGATGTGTTTTTCATGCCATTAGTCTGAAGAACTTGTGATTCGGACGGCAAATATTCCCTATTATTCCCTCCACTTATAATTGTGGTAAATTTCAGGCTCAATGCGGCAGATATTTTTATCACACTTTACGCTTTATTTTCAGCAACCTCATTCCCGCAATAAACACAAAAAGCTGCAACACAACTTACAAATCACTTTGTTCGCACCAACATAAACTGCAAATGCTGCAAACTTGCAGCAGCCTTGGCCTTGCCCCTTTCTCTCAACGCATTCCAGCAGCGCCGCTGTTGGCCTTTACATAACAGGGAATACCTTTGCACAGCAGAAAGCACCTTCATGCAGGTTTCTCTCTTCATCTCAGTCTCCGTTTCCCGGTTTGTCTATCTCCCTCTCTGTTTCTCTCGCCGTCTCGGACTTTCCCTCAGTCTCTGTCTATCCCTCATTTTATTCAGTCTGTTTGCGTGTCTCTCTCTCGTTTCCTCAGGGTCTTTCTCTGTCCTTCCCTTTGTGTGGCCGGAAAAACCTTTTATGGTTTTCTGTGTGTCATTCTTTGACTGTCCCATTGTGGGTGGTGTAATATTGAGCGTCCTTGTGACATTGTGCAGCCATGTGAGACTCCCAACACGGGTGTCGCGGTGTCCGGTTCTCTGGGCTATTTAAGGGTCATGCAATAGCTTTCAACACGGCCTGCATGCTGAAATTTGTCTCGCTTACACACAGCCCTGTGGGACATCGAAACCTAAACACCAGCCGCGAGCTAATTACTAACACGCAGCAGAGTGGCGCAGCGGAAGCGTGCTGGCCTATAACCCAGAGGTCGATGGATCGAAACCATCCTCTGCTATTTGCATTGTTATTTTCACCAACAATAAAAATATGTATTGCAACCCACAATCATATCATCATTTTATCACACTTTACTTGCACCAACGTCCTGCTTGCAATACACAACAGGGATCAATTATGAATTAAATATACAATGGAGGTGGTCCAACAAACATATATTTATTAGTGTTGCCCTGTGAACACGTAGCTTCTTCTGATCTAGTGGGTTGCATCAGAAACGAGTTTGGCGTTCACGAATTTAATTTCCTTTTGTTTCCCCTTTGTTTTTACTAGACCCAGCCACATTTCGCATCACCAGTTTCTAGTTTCAGAAGCCACGTTGATTTATGTGCCAGCGTGGCCGAGCGGTCTAAGGCGCTGGATTTAGGCTCCAGTCTCTGCGGGGGCGTGGGTTCGAATCTCACCGCTGCCAGATATTGCGGCATTCATAAATTTCGTCGCTTCGCCAGCAGCAGCAAACCGTGCAGGGCAAGGCGGTTTTGTTCAGTATTATGTCACTTCTTCACCTTTTCCTTCAGTTCTTATTGACAGGCTGATACGATTTGCAGAATTTCCCAGGGTCCATAATTGTCCTGAACCCAGCACCGAACACGACAAACACCGTCACCCAACCAACTGAATTCAGACCGTTCACTCACTCGTCTCCACACCTGCTGCGTCTCATTTATTCAGATGTGCACCACTTTCACATTTTTGTTTCTTCCATTTCTTGCAATCTGTCAAACGCGCTCACCATTGCTGTCACTCTCGCACCCACCTTTTCGCTGTTTATTCCCAGTTCGCCCTTGCAAACTTGCCGTTTGAACAGCACCTCCAATCTGCTCTTCTGCTTCAATCCGATTTACATAACACGAATATGTTTTTTGAAAGTTACCTGTCCAGACAGTGAAAGTTACATTAAGGCAAGGGGAAGAGAAGATCCATTCTGTATAAACATTTGCTGAGCTGGACTCTCTGTTCAGGGTGAGAGTCAGATGTGTTTTTCATGCCATTAGTCTGAAGAACTTGTGATTCGGACGGCAAATATTCCCTATTATTCCCTCCACTTATAATTGTGGTAAATTTCAGGCTCAATGCGGCAGATATTTTTATCGCACTTTACGCTTTATTTTCAGCAACCTCATTCCCGCAATAAACACAAAAAGCTGCAACACAACTTACAAATCACTTTGTTCGCACCAACATAAACTGCAAATGCTGCAAACTTGCAGCAGCCTTGGCCTTGCCCTTTCTCTCAACGCATTCCAGCAGCGCCGCTTCTCCACCACCAGATGGTGCTTTTGGCCTTTACACAACAGGGAATACCTTTGCACAGCAGAAAGCACCTTCATGCAGGTTTCTCTCTTCATCTCAGTCTCCGTTTCCCGGTTTGTCTATCTCCCTCTCTGTTTCTCTCGCCGTCTCGGACTTTCCCTCAGTCTCTGTCTATCCCTCATTTTATTCAGTCTGTTTGTGTGTCTCTCTGTCGTTTCCTCAGGGTCTTTCTCTGTCCTTCCCTTTGTCTGGCCGGAAATACCCTTTCTGGTTTTCTGCGTGTCATTCTTTGACTGTCCCATTGTGGGTGGTGTAATATTGAGCGTCCTTGTGACATTGTGCAGCCAAGTGAGACTCCCAACACGGGTGTGGCGGTGTCCGGTTCTCTGGGCTATTTAAGGGTCATGCTATAGCTTTCAACACGGCCTGGATGCTGAAATTTGTCTCGCTAACATACAGCCCTGTGGGACATCGAAACCTAAACAGCAGCCGCGAGCTAGTTTCTAACCTGCAGCAGAGTGGCGCAGCGGAAGCGTGCTGGGCCCATAACCCAGAGGTCGATGGATCGAAACCATCCTCTGCTATTTGCATTGTTATTTTCACCAACAATAAAAATATGTATTGCTACCCACAATCACATCATAATTTTATCACACTTTACTTGCACCAACGTCCTGCTTGCAATACACAACAGGGATCAATTATGAATTAAATATACAATGGAGGTGGTCCAACAAACATATATTTATTAGTGTTGCCCTGTGAACACGTAGCTTCTTCTGATCTAGTGGGTTGCATCAGAAACGAGTTTGGCGTTCACGAATTTAATTTCCTTTTGTTTCCCCTTTGTTTTTACTAGACCCAGCCACATTTCGCATCACCAGTTTCTAGTTTCAGAAGCCACGTTGATTTATGTGCTAGCGTGGCCGAGCGGTCTAAGGCGCTGGATTTAGGCTCCCGTCTCTGCGGGGGCGTGGGTTCGAATACCACCGCTGCCAGATATTGAGGCATTCATAAATTTCGTCGCTTCGCCAGCAGCAGTAAACCGTGCAGGGCAGGGCGGTTTTGTTCAGTATTATGTCACTTCTTCACCTTTTCCTTCAGTTCTTATTGACAGGCTGATACGATTTGCAGAATTTCCCAGGGTCCATAATTGTCCTGAACCCAGCACCGAACACGACAAACACCGTCACCCAACCAACTGAATTCAGACCGTTCACTCACTCGTCTCCACACCTGCTGCGTCTCATTTATTCAGATGTGCACCACTTTCACATTTTTGTTTCTTCCATTTCTTGCAATCTGTCAAACGCGCTCACCATTGCTGTCACTCTCGCACCCACCTTTTCGCTGTTTATTCCCAGTTCGCCCTTGCAAACTTGCCGTTTGAACAGCACCTCCAATCTGCTCCTCTGCTTCAATCCGATTTACATAACACGAATATGTTTTTTCAAAGTTACCTGTCCAGACAGTGAAAGTTACAGTAAGGCAAGGGGAAGAGAAGATCCATTCTGTATAAACATTTGCTGAGCTGAACTCTCTGTTCAGGATGAGAGTCAGATGTGTTTTTCATGCCATTAGTCTGAAGAACTTGTGATTCGGACGGCAAATATTGCCTATTATTCCCTCCACTTATAATTGTGGTAAATTTCAGGCTCAATGCGGCAGATATTTTTATCGCACTTTACGCTTTATTTTCAGCAACCTCATTCCCGCAATAAACACAAAAAGCTGCAACACAACTTACAAATCACTTTGTTCGCACCAACATAAACTGCAAATGCTGCAAACTTGCAGCAGCCTTGGCCTTGCCCTTTCTCTCAACGCATTCCAGCAGCGCCGCTTCTCCACCACCAGATGGTGCTTTTGGCCTTTACACAACAGGGAATACCTTTGCACAGCAGAAAGCACCTTCATGCAGGTTTCTCTCTTCATCTCAGTCTCCGTTTCCCGGTTTGTCTATCTCCCTCTCTGTTTCTCTCGCCGTCTCGGACTTTCCCTCAGTCTCTGTCTATCCCTCATTTTATTCAGTCTGTTTGTGTGTCTCTCTGTCGTTTCCTCAGGGTCTTTCTCTGTCCTTCCCTTTGTCTGGCCGGAAATACCCTTTCTGGTTTTCTGCGTGTCATTCTTTGACTGTCCCATTGTGGGTGGTGTAATATTGAGCGTCCTTGTGACATTGTGCAGCCAAGTGAGACTCCCAACACGGGTGTGGCGGTGTCCGGTTCTCTGGGCTATTTAAGGGTCATGCTATAGCTTTCAACACGGCCTGGATGCTGAAATTTGTCTCGCTAACATACAGCCCTGTGGGACATCGAAACCTAAACACCAGCCGCGAGCTAGTTTCTAACCTGCAGCAGAGTGGCGCAGCGGAAGCGTGCTGGGCCCATAACCCAGAGGTCGATGGATCGAAACCATCCTCTGCTATTTGCATTGTTATTTTCACCAACAATAAAAATATGTATTGCTACCCACAATCACATCATAATTTTATCACACTTTACTTGCACCAACGTCCTGCTTGCAATACACAACAGGGATCAATTATGAATTAAATATACAATGGAGGTGGTCCAACAAACATATATTTATTAGTGTTGCCCTGTGAACACGTAGCTTCTTCTGATCCAGTGGGTTGCATCAGAAAAGAGTTTGGCGTTCACGAATTTAATTTCCTTTTGTTTCCCCTTTGTTTTTACTAGACCCAGCCACATTTCGCATCACCAGTTTCTAGTTTCAGAAGCCACGTTGATTTATGTGCTAGCGTGGCCGAGCGGTCTAAGGCGCTGGATTTAGGCTCCAGTCTCTGCGGGGGGGTGGGTTCGAATCCCACCGCTGCCAGATATTGCGGCATTCATAAATTTCGTCGCTTCGCCAGCAGCAGTAAACCGTGCAGGGCAAGGCGGTTTTGTTCAGTATTATGTCACTTCTTCACCTTTTCCTTCAGTTCTTATTGACAGGCTGATACGATTTGCAGAATTTCCCAGGGTCCATAATTGTCCTGAACCCAGCACCGAACACGACAAACACCGTCACCCAACCAACTGAATTCAGACCGTTCACTCACTCGTCTCCACACCTGCTGCGTCTCATTTATTCAGATGTACACCACTTTCACATTTTTGTTTCTTCCATTTCTTGCAATCTGTCAAACGCGCTCACCATTGCTGTCACTCTCGCACCCACCTTCTCGCTGTCGTTTCCCCGTTCGCCCTTGCAAACTTGCCGTTTGAACAGCACCTCCAATCTGCTCTTCTGCTTCAATCCGATTTACATAACACGAATATGTTTTTTGAAAGTTACCTGTCCAGACAGTGAAAGTTACATTAAGGCAAGGGGAAGAGAAGATCCATTCTGTATAAACATTTGCTGAGCTGGACTCTCTGTTCAGGGTGAGAGTCAGATGTGTTTTTCATGCCATTAGTCTGAAGAACTTGTGATTCGGACGGCAAATATTGCCTATTATTCCCTCCACTTATAATTGTGGTAAATTTCAGGCTCAATGCGGCAGATATTTTTATCGCACTTTACGCTTTATTTTCAGCAACCTCATTCCCGCAATAAACACAAAAAGCTGCAACACAACTTACAAATCACTTTGTTCGCACCAACATAAACTGCAAATGCTGCAAACTTGCAGCAGCCTTGGCCTTGCCCTTTCTCTCAACGCATTCCAGCAGCGCCGCTTCTCCACCACCAGATGGTGCTTTTGGCCTTTACACAACAGGGAATACCTTTGCACAGCAGAAAGCACCTTCATGCAGGTTTCTCTCTTCATCTCAGTCTCCGTTTCCCGGTTTGTCTATCTCCCTCTTTGTTTCTCTCGCCGTCTCGGACTTTCCCTCAATCTCTGTCTATCCCTCATTTTATTCAGTCTGTTTGTGTGTCTCTCTGTCGTTTCCTCAGGGTCTTTCTCTGTCCTTCCCTTTGTCTGGCCGGAAATACCCTTTCTGGTTTTCTGCGTGTCATTCTTTGACTGTCCCATTGTGGGTGGTGTAATATTGAGCGTCCTTGTGACATTGTGCAGCCAAGTGAGACTCCCAACACGGGTGTGGCGGTGTCCGGTTCTCTGGGCTATTTAAGGGTCATGCTATAGCTTTCAACACGGCCTGGATGCTGAAATTTGTCTCGCTAACATACAGCCCTGTGGGACATCGAAACCTAAACACCAGCCGCGAGCTAGTTTCTAACCTGCAGCAGAGTGGCGCAGCGGAAGCGTGCTGGGCCCATAACCCAGAGGTCGATGGATCGAAACCATCCTCTGCTATTTGCATTGTTATTTTCACCAACAATAAAAATATGTATTGCTACCCACAATCACATCATAATTTTATCACACTTTACTTGCACCAACGTCCTGCTTGCAATACACAACAGGGATCAATTATGAATTAAATATACAATGGAGGTGGTCCAACAAACATATATTTATTAGTGTTGCCCTGTGAACACGTAGCTTCTTCTGATCTAGTGGGTTGCATCAGAAACGAGTTTGGCGTTCACGAATTTAATTTCCTTTTGTTTCCCCTTTGTTTTTACTAGACCCAGCCACATTTCGCATCACCAGTTTCTAGTTTCAGAAGCCACGTTGATTTATGTGCTAGCGTGGCCGAGCGGTCTAAGGCGCTGGATTTAGGCTCCAGTCTCTGCGGGGGGGTGGGTTCGAATCCCACCGCTGCCAGATATTGCGGCATTCATAAATTTCGTCGCTTCGCCAGCAGCAGTAAACCGTGCAGGGCAGGGCGGTTTTGTTCAGTATTATGTCACTTCTTCACCTTTTCCTTCAGTTCTTATTGACAGGCAGATACGATTTGCAGAATTTCCCAGGGTCCATAATTGTCCTGAACCCAGCACCGAACACGACAAACACCGTCACCCAACCAACTGAATTCAGACCGTTCACTCACTCGTCTCCACACCTGCTGCGTCTCATTTATTCAGATGTGCACCACTTTCACATTTTTGTTTCTTCCATTTCTTGCAATCTGTCAAACGCGCTCACCATTGCTGTCACTCTCGCACCAACCTTCTCGCTGTTTATTCCCCGTTCGCCCTTGCAAACTTGCCGTTTGAACAGCACCTCCAATCTGCTCCTCTGCTTCAATCCGATTTACATAACACGAATATGTTTTTTCAAAGTTACCTGTCCAGACAGTGAAAGTTACAGTAAGGCAAGGGGAAGAGAAGATCCATTCTGTATAAACATTTGCTGAGCTGAACTCTCTGTTCAGGATGAGAGTCAGATGTGTTTTTCATGCCATTAGTCTGAAGAACTTGTGATTCGGACGGCAAATATTCCCTATTATTCCCTCCACTTATAATTGTGGTAAATTTCAGGCTCAATGCGGCAGATATTTTTATCGCACTTTACGCTTTATTTTCAGCAACCTCATTCCCGCAATAAACACAAAAAGCTGCAACACAACTTACAAATCACTTTGTTCGCACCAACATAAACTGCAAATGCTGCAAACTTGCAGCAGCCTTGGCCTTGCCCTTTCTCTCAACGCATTCCAGCAGCGCCGCTTCTCCACCACCAGATGGTGCTTTTGGCCTTTACACAACAGGGAATACCTTTGCACAGCAGAAAGCACCTTCATGCAGGTTTCTCTCTTCATCTCAGTCTCCGTTTCCCGGTTTGTCTATCTCCCTCTCTGTTTCTCTCGCCGTCTCGGACTTTCCCTCAGTCTCTGTCTATCCCTCATTTTATTCAGTCTGTTTGTGTGTCTCTCTGTCGTTTCCTCAGGGTCTTTCTCTGTCCTTCCCTTTGTCTGGCCGGAAATACCCTTTCTGGTTTTCTGCGTGTCATTCTTTGACTGTCCCATTGTGGGTGGTGTAATATTGAGCGTCCTTGTGACATTGTGCAGCCAAGTGAGACTCCCAACACGGGTGTGGCGGTGTCCGGTTCTCTGGGCTATTTAAGGGTCATGCTATAGCTTTCAACACGGCCTGGATGCTGAAATTTGTCTCGCTAACATACAGCCCTGTGGGACATCGAAACCTAAACAGCAGCCGCGAGCTAGTTTCTAACCTGCAGCAGAGTGGCGCAGCGGAAGCGTGCTGGGCCCATAACCCAGAGGTCGATGGATCGAAACCATCCTCTGCTATTTGCATTGTTATTTTCACCAACAATAAAAATATGTATTGCTACCCACAATCACATCATAATTTTATCACACTTTACTTGCACCAACGTCCTGCTTGCAATACACAACAGGGATCAATTATGAATTAAATATACAATGGAGGTGGTCCAACAAACATATATTTATTAGTGTTGCCCTGTGAACACGTAGCTTCTTCTGATCTAGTGGGTTGCATCAGAAACGAGTTTGGCGTTCACGAATTTAATTTCCTTTTGTTTCCCCTTTGTTTTTACTAGACCCAGCCACATTTCGCATCACCAGTTTCTAGTTTCAGAAGCCACGTTGATTTATGTGCTAGCGTGGCCGAGCGGTCTAAGGCGCTGGATTTAGGCTCCAGTCTCTGCGGGGGGGTGGGTTCGAATCCCACCGCTGCCAGATATTGCGGCATTCATAAATTTCGTCGCTTCGCCAGCAGCAGTAAACCGTGCAGGGCAAGGCGGTTTTGTTCAGTATTATGTCACTTCTTCACCTTTTCCTTCAGTTCTTATTGACAGGCAGATACGATTTGCAGAATTTCCCAGGGTCCATAATTGTCCTGAACCCAGCACCGAACACGACAAACACCGTCACCCAACCAACTGAATTCAGACCGTTCACTCACTCGTCTCCACACCTGCTGCGTCTCATTTATTCAGATGTGCACCACTTTCACATTTTTGTTTCTTCCATTTCTTGCAATCTGTCAAACGCGCTCACCATTGCTGTCACTCTCGCACCAACCTTCTCGCTGTTTATTCCCCGTTCGCCCTTGCAAACTTGCCGTTTGAACAGCACCTCCAATCTGCTCTTCTGCTTCAATCCGATTTACATAACACGAATATGTTTTTTGAAAGTTACCTGTCCAGACAGTGAAAGTTACATTAAGGCAAGGGGAAGAGAAGATCCATTCTGTATAAACATTTGCTGAGCTGGACTCTCTGTTCAGGGTGAGAGTCAGATGTGTTTTTCATGCCATTAGTCTGAAGAACTTGTGATTCGGACGGCAAATATTCCCTATTATTCCCTCCACTTATAATTGTGGTAAATTTCAGGCTCAATGCGGCAGATATTTTTATCACACTTTACGCTTTATTTTCAGCAACCTCATTCCCGCAATAAACACAAAAAGCTGCAACACAACTTACAAATCACTTTGTTCGCACCAACATAAACTGCAAATGCTGCAAACTTGCAGCAGCCTTGGCCTTGCCCTTTCTCTCAACGCATTCCAGCAGCGCCGCTGTTGGCCTTTACATAACAGGGAATACCTTTGCACAGCAGAAAGCACCTTCATGCAGGTTTCTCTCTTCATCTCAGTCTCCGTTTCCCGGTTTGTCTATCTCCCTCTCTGTTTCTCTCGCCGTCTCGGACTTTCCCTCAGTCTCTGTCTATCCCTCATTTTATTCAGTCTGTTTGCGTGTCTCTCTCTCGTTTCCTCAGGGTCTTTCTCTGTCCTTCCCTTTGTGTGGCCGGAAAAACCTTTTATGGTTTTCTGTGTGTCATTCTTTGACTGTCCCATTGTGGGTGGTGTAATATTGAGCGTCCTTGTGACATTGTGCAGCCATGTGAGACTCCCAACACGGGTGTCGCGGTGTCCGGTTCTCTGGGCTATTTAAGGGTCATGCAATAGCTTTCAACACGGCCTGCATGCTGAAATTTGTCTCGCTTACACACAGCCCTGTGGGACATCGAAACCTAAACACCAGCCGCGAGCTAATTACTAACACGCAGCAGAGTGGCGCAGCGGAAGCGTGCTGGCCTATAACCCAGAGGTCGATGGATCGAAACCATCCTCTGCTATTTGCATTGTTATTTTCACCAACAATAAAAATATGTATTGCAACCCACAATCATATCATCATTTTATCACACTTTACTTGCACCAACGTCCTGCTTGCAATACACAACAGGGATCAATTATGAATTAAATATACAATGGAGGTGGTCCAACAAACATATATTTATTAGTGTTGCCCTGTGAACACGTAGCTTCTTCTGATCTAGTGGGTTGCATCAGAAACGAGTTTGGCGTTCACGAATTTAATTTCCTTTTGTTTCCCCTTTGTTTTTACTAGACCCAGCCACATTTCGCATCACCAGTTTCTAGTTTCAGAAGCCACGTTGATTTATGTGCCAGCGTGGCCGAGCGGTCTAAGGCGCTGGATTTAGGCTCCAGTCTCTGCGGGGGCGTGGGTTCGAATCTCACCGCTGCCAGATATTGCGGCATTCATAAATTTCGTCGCTTCGCCAGCAGCAGCAAACCGTGCAGGGCAAGGCGGTTTTGTTCAGTATTATGTCACTTCTTCACCTTTTCCTTCAGTTCTTATTGACAGGCTGATACGATTTGCAGAATTTCCCAGGGTCCATAATTGTCCTGAACCCAGCACCGAACACGACAAACACCGTCACCCAACCAACTGAATTCAGACCGTTCACTCACTCGTCTCCACACCTGCTGCGTCTCATTTATTCAGATGTGCACCACTTTCACATTTTTGTTTCTTCCATTTCTTGCAATCTGTCAAACGCGCTCACCATTGCTGTCACTCTCGCACCCACCTTTTCGCTGTTTATTCCCAGTTCGCCCTTGCAAACTTGCCGTTTGAACAGCACCTCCAATCTGCTCTTCTGCTTCAATCCGATTTACATAACACGAATATGTTTTTTGAAAGTTACCTGTCCAGACAGTGAAAGTTACATTAAGGCAAGGGGAAGAGAAGATCCATTCTGTATAAACATTTGCTGAGCTGGACTCTCTGTTCAGGGTGAGAGTCAGATGTGTTTTTCATGCCATTAGTCTGAAGAACTTGTGATTCGGACGGCAAATATTGCCTATTATTCCCTCCACTTATAATTGTGGTAAATTTCAGGCTCAATGCGGCAGATATTTTTATCGCACTTTACGCTTTATTTTCAGCAACCTCATTCCCGCAATAAACACAAAAGCTGCAACACAACTTACAAATCACTTTGTTCGCACCAACATAAACTGCAAATGCTGCAAACTTGCAGCAGCCTTGGCCTTGCCCTTTCTCTCAACGCATTCCAGCAGCGCCGCTTCTCCACCACCAGATGGTGCTTTTGGCCTTTACACAACAGGGAATACCTTTGCACAGCAGAAAGCACCTTCATGCAGGTTTCTCTCTTCATCTCAGTCTCCGTTTCCCGGTTTGTCTATCTCCCTCTCTGTTTCTCTCGCCGTCTCGGACTTTCCCTCAGTCTCTGTCTATCCCTCATTTTATTCAGTCTGTTTGTGTGTCTCTCTGTCGTTTCCTCAGGGTCTTTCTCTGTCCTTCCCTTTGTCTGGCCGGAAATACCCTTTCTGGTTTTCTGCGTGTCATTCTTTGACTGTCCCATTGTGGGTGGTGTAATATTGAGCGTCCTTGTGACATTGTGCAGCCAAGTGAGACTCCCAACACGGGTGTGGGCGGTGTCCGGTTCTCTGGGCTATTTAAGGGTCATGCTATAGCTTTCAACACGGCCTGGATGCTGAAATTTGTCTCGCTAACATACAGCCCTGTGGGACATCGAAACCTAAACACCAGCCGCGAGCTAGTTTCTAACCTGCAGCAGAGTGGCGCAGCGGAAGCGTGCTGGGCCCATAACCCAGAGGTCGATGGATCGAAACCATCCTCTGCTATTTGCATTGTTATTTTCACCAACAATAAAAATATGTATTGCTACCCACAATCACATCATAATTTTATCACACTTTACTTGCACCAACGTCCTGCTTGCAATACACAACAGGGATCAATTATGAATTAAATATACAATGGAGGTGGTCCAACAAACATATATTTATTAGTGTTGCCCTGTGAACACGTAGCTTCTTCTGATCCAGTGGGTTGCATCAGAAAAGAGTTTGGCGTTCACGAATTTAATTTCCTTTTGTTTCCCCTTTGTTTTTACTAGACCCAGCCACATTTCGCATCACCAGTTTCTAGTTTCAGAAGCCACGTTGATTTATGTGCTAGCGTGGCCGAGCGGTCTAAGGCGCTGGATTTAGGCTCCAGTCTCTGCGGGGGCGTGGGTTCGAATACCACCGCTGCCAGATATTGAGGCATTCATAAATTTCGTCGCTTCGCCAGCAGCAGTAAACCGTGCAGGGCAGGGCGGTTTTGTTCAGTATTATGTCACTTCTTCACCTTTTCCTTCAGTTCTTATGACAGGCAGATACGATTTGCAGAATTTCTCAGGGTCCATAATTGTCCTGAACCCAGCACCGAACACGACAAACACCGTCACCCAACCAACTGAATTCAGACCGTTCACTCACTCGTCTCCACACCTGCTGCGTCTCATTTATTCAGATGTACACCACTTTCACATTTTTGTTTCTTCCATTTCTTGCAATCTGTCAAACGCGCTCACCATTGCTGTCACTCTCGCACCCACCTTCTCGCTGTCGTTTCCCCGTTCGCCCTTGCAAACTTGCCGTTTGAACAGCACCTCCAATCTGCTCCTCTGCTTCAATCCGATTTACATAACACGAATATGTTTTTTCAAAGTTACCTGTCCAGACAGTGAAAGTTACAGTAAGGCAAGGGGAAGAGAAGATCCATTCTGTATAAACATTTGCTGAGCTGAACTCTCTGTTCAGGATGAGAGTCAGATGTGTTTTTCATGCCATTAGTCTGAAGAACTTGTGATTCGGACGGCAAATATTCCCTATTGTTCCCTCCACTTATAATTGTGGTAAATTTCAGGCTCAATGCGGCAGATATTTTTATCACACTTTACGCTTTACTTTCAGCAACCTCCTTCCCGCAATAAACACAAAAAGCTGCAACACAACTTACAAATCACTTTGTTCGCACCAACATAAACTGCAAATGCTGCAAACTTGCAGCAGCCTTGGCCTTGCCCTTTCTCTCAACGCATTCCAGCAGCGCCGCTTCTCCACCACCAGATGGTGCTGTTGCCCTTTACATAACAGGGAATACCTTTGCACAGCAGAAAGCAACTTCATGCAGGTATCTCTCTTCATCTCAGTCTCCGTTTCCCGGTTTGTCTATCTCCCTCTTTGTTTCTCTCGCCGTCTCGGACTTTCCCTCAATCTCTGTCTATCCCTCATTTTATTCAGTCTGTTTGTGTGTCTCTCTGTCGTTTCCTCAGGGTCTTTCTCTGTCCTTCCCTTTGTCTGGCCGGAAATACCCTTTCTGGTTTTCTGCGTGTCATTCTTTGACTGTCCCATTGTGGGTGGTGTAATATTGAGCGTCCTTGTGACATTGTGCAGCCAAGTGAGACTCCCAACACGGGTGTGGCGGTGTCCGGTTCTCTGGGCTATTTAAGGGTCATGCTATAGCTTTCAACACGGCCTGGATGCTGAAATTTGTCTCGCTAACATACAGCCCTGTGGGACATCGAAACCTAAACACCAGCCGCGAGCTAGTTTCTAACCTGTAGCAGAGTGGCGCAGCGGAAGCGTGCTGGGCCCATAACCCAGAGGTCGATGGATCGAAACCATCCTCTGCTATTTGCATTGTTATTTTCACCAACAATAAAAATATGTATTGCTACCCACAATCACATCATAATTTTATCACACTTTACTTGCACCAACGTCCTGCTTGCAATACACAACAGGGATCAATTATGAATTAAATATACAATGGAGGTGGTCCAACAAACATATATTTATTAGTGTTGCCCTGTGAACACGTAGCTTCTTCTGATCAGTGGGTTGCATCAGAAAAGAGTTTGGCGTTCACGAATTTAATTCCTTTTGTTTCCCCTTTGTTTTTACTAGACCCAGCCACATTTCGCATCACCAGTTTCTAGTTTCAGAAGCCACGTTGATTTATGTGCTAGCGTGGCCGAGCGGTCTAAGGCGCTGGATTTAGGCTCCAGTCTCTGCGGGGGCGTGGGTTCGATACCACCGCTGCCAGATATTGAGGCATTCATAAATTTCGTCGCTTCGCCAGCAGCAGTAAACCGTGCAGGGCAGGGCGGTTTTGTCAGTATTATGTCACTTCTTCACCTTTTCCTTCAGTTCTTATTGACAGGCAGATACGATTTGCAGAATTTCCCAGGGTCCATAATTGTCCTGAACCCAGCACCGAACACGACAAACACCGTCACCCAACCAACTGAATTCAGACCGTTCACTCACTCGTCTCCACACCTGCTGCGTCTCATTTATTCAGATGTACACCACTTTCACATTTTTGTTTCTTCCATTTCTTGCAATCTGTCAAACGCGCTCACCATTGCTGTCACTCTCGCACCCACCTTCTCGCTGTCGTTTCCCCGTTCGCCCTTGCAAACTTGCCGTTTGAACAGCACCTCCAATCTGCTCCTCTGCTTCAATCCGATTTACATAACACGAATATGTTTTTTCAAAGTTACCTGTCCAGACAGTGAAAGTTACAGTAAGGCAAGGGGAAGAGAAGATCCATTCTGTATAAACATTTGCTGAGCTGACTCTCTGTTCAGGATGAGAGTCAGATGTGTTTTTCATGCCATAGTCTGAAGAACTTGTGATTCGGACGGCAAATATTCCCTATTATTCCCTCCACTTATAATTGTGGTAAATTTCAGGCTCAATGCGGCAGATATTTTTATCACACTTTACGCTTTACTTTCAGCAACCTCCTCCCGCAATAAACACAAAAAGCTGCAACACAACTTACAAATCACTTTGTTCGCACCAACAGTAACTGCAAATGCTGCAAACTTGCAGCAGCCTTGGCCTTGCCCTTTCTCTCAACGCATTCCAGCAGCGCCGCTTCTCCACCACCAGATGGTGCTGTTGGCCTTTACACAACAGGGAATACCTTTGCACAGCAGAAAGCAACTTCATGCAGGTATCTCTCTTCATCTCAGTCTCCGTTTCCCGGTTTGTCTATCTCCCTCTTTGTTTCTCTCGCCGTCTCGGACTTTCCCTCAGTCTCTGTCTATCCCTCATTTTATTCAGTCTGTTTGTGTGTCTCTCTCTCGTTTCCTCAGGGTCTTTCTCTGTCCTTCCCTTTGTCTGGCCGGAAATACCCTTTCTGGTTTTCTGTGTGTCATTCTTTGACTGTCCCATTGTGGGTGGTGTAATATTGAGCGTCCTTGTGACATTGTGCAGCCAAGTGAGACTCCCAACACGGGTGTGCGCGGTGTCGGTTCTCTGGGCTATTTAAGGGTCATGCTATAGCTTTCAACACGGCCTGGATGCTGAAATTTGTCTCGCTAACACACAGCCCTGTGGGACATCGAAACCTAAACACCAGCCGCGAGCTAGTTTCTAACCTGCAGCAGAGTGGCGCAGCGGAAGCGTGCTGGGCCCATAACCCAGAGGTCGATGGATCGAAACCATCCTCTGCTATTTGCATTGTTATTTTCACCAACAATAAAAATATGTATTGCTACCCACAATCACATCATAATTTTATCACACTTTACTTGCACCAACGTCCTGCTTGCAATACACAACAGGGATCAATTATGAATTAAATATACAATGGAGGTGGTCCAACAAACATATATTTATTAGTGTTGCCCTGTGAACACGTAGCTTCTTCTGATCTAGTGGGTTGCATCAGAAAAGAGTTTGGCGTTCACGAATTTAATTTCCTTTTGTTTCCCCTTTGTTTTTACTAGACCCAGCCACATTTCGCATCACCAGTTTCTAGTTTCAGAAGCCACGTTGATTTATGTGCTAGCGTGGCCGAGCGGTCTAAGGCGCTGGATTTAGGCTCCAGTCTCTGCGGGGGCGTGGGTTCGAATCCCACCGCTGCCAGATATTGAGGCATTCATAAATTTCGTCGCTTCGCCAGCAGCAGTAAACCGTGCAGGGCAGGGCGGTTTTGTTCAGTATTATGTCACTTCTTCACCTTTCCTTCAGTTCTTATTGACAGGCAGATACGATTTGCAGAATTTCCCAGGGTCCATAATTGTCCTGAACCCAGCACCGAACACGACAAACACCGTCACCCAACCAACTGAATTCAGACCGTTCACTCACTCGTCTCCACACCTGCTGCGTCTCATTTATTCAGATGTACACCACTTTCACATTTTGTTTCTTCCATTTCTTGCAATCTGTCCAAACGCGCTCACCATTGCTGTCACTCTCGCACCCACCTTCTCGCTGTCGTTTCCCCGTTCGCCCTTGCAAACTTGCCGTTTGACAGCACCTCCAATCTGCTCCTCTGCTTCAATCCGATTTACATAACACGAATATGTTTTTTCAAAGTTACCTGTCCAGACAGTGAAAGTTACATTAAGGCAAGGGGAAGAGAAGATCCATTCTGTATAAACATTTGCTGAGCTGACTCTCTGTTCAGGATGAGAGTCAGATGTGTTTTTCATGCCATTAGTCTGAAGAACTTGTGATTCGGACGGCAAATTTCCCTATTATTCCCTCCACTTATAATTGTGGTAAATTTCAGGCTCAATGCGGCAGATATTTTTATCACACTTTACGCTTTACTTTCAGCAACCTCCTTCCCGCAATAAACACAAAAAGCTGCAACACAACTTACAAATCACTTTGTTCGCACCAACATAAACTGCAAATGCTGCAAACTTGCAGCAGCCTTGGCCTTGCCCTTTCTCTCAACGCATTCCAGCAGCGCCGCTTCTCCACCACCAGATGGTGCTGTTGGCCTTTACACAACAGGGAATACCTTTGCAGCAGCAGAAAGCACCTTCATGCAGGTTTCTCTCTTCATCTCAGTCTCCGTTTCCCGGTTTGTCTATCTCCCTCTCTGTTTCTCTCGCCGTCTCGGACTTTCCCTCAGTCTCTGTCTATCCCTCATTTTATTCAGTCTGTTTGCGTGTCTCTCTCTCGTTTCCTTCAGGGTCTTTCTCTGTCCTTCCCTTTGTGTGGCCGGAAAACCCTTTATGGTTTTCTGGTGTCATTCTTTGACTGTCCCATTGTGGGTGGTGTAATATTGAGCGTCCTTGTGACATTGTGCAGCCAAGTGAGACTCCCAACACGGGTGTCGGCGGTGTCCGGTTCTCTGGGCTATTTAAGGGTCATGCTATAGCTTTCAACACGGCCTGGATGCTGAAATTTGTCTCGCTAACACACAGCCCTGTGGGACATCGAAACCTAAACACCAGCCGCGAGCTAATTTCTACCCTGCGCAGAGTGGCGCAGCGGAAGCGTGCTGGGCCCATAACCCAGAGGTCGATGGATCGAAACCATCCTCTGCTATTTGCATTGTTATTTTCACCAACAATAAAAATATGTATTGCTACCACAATCACATCATAATTTATCACACTTTACCTAGCACCAACGTCCTGCTTGCCAATACACAACAGGGATCAATTATGAATTAAATATACAATGGGAGGTGGTCCAACAAACATATATTTATTAGTGTTGCCCTGTGAACACGTAGCTTCTTCTGATCAGTGGGTTGCATCAGAAAAGAGTTTGGCGTTCACGAATTTAATTTCCTTTTGTTTCCTTTGTTTTTACTGGACCCAGCCACATTTCGCATCACCAGTTTTAGTTCAGAAGCCACGTTGATTTATGTGCTAGCGTGGCCGAGCGGTCTAAGGCGCTGGATTTAGGCTCCAGTCTCTGCGGGGGCGTGGGTTCGAATCCCACCGCTGCCAGATATTGAGGCATTCATAAATTTCGTCGCTTCGCCAGCAGCAGTAAACCGTGCAGGGCAGGGCGGTTTTGTTCAGTATTATGTCACTTCTTCACCTTTCCTTCAGTTCTTATTGACAGGCAGATACGATTTGCAGAATTTCCCAGGGTCCATAATTGTCCTGAACCAGCACCGAACACGACAAACACCGTCACCCAACCAACTGAATTCAGACCGTTCACTCACTCGTCTCCACACTGCTGCGTCTCATTTATTCAGATGTACACCACTTTCACATTTTTGTTTCTTCCATTTCTTGCAATCTGTCAAACGCGCTCACCATTGCTGTCACTCTCGCACCCCTTCTCGCTGTCGTTTCCCGTTCGCCTTGCAAACTTGCGTTTGAACAGCACTCCAATCTGCTCTTCTGCTTCAATCCGATTTACATAACACGAATATGTTTTTTCAAAGTTACCTGTCCAGACAGTGAAGTTACATTAGGCAAGGGAAGAGAAGATCCATTCTGTATAAACATTTGCTGAGCTGGACTCTCTGTTCAGGGTGAGAGTCAGATGTGTTTTTCATGCCATTAGTCTGAAGAACTTGTGATTCGGACGGCAAATATTCCCTATTATTCCCTCCACTTATAATTGTGGTAAATTTCAGGCTCAATGCGGCAGATATTTTTCACACTTTACGCTTTATTTTCAGCAACCTCATTCCCGCAATAAACACAAAAAGCTGCAACACAACTTACAAATCACTTTGTTCGCACCAACCTCACTGCAAATGCTGCAAACTTGCAGCAGCCTTGGCCTTGCCCTTTTCTCAACGCATTCAGCAGCGCCGCTTCTCACCACAGATGGCTTTTGTTGCCTTTACATAACAGGGAATACCTTTGCACAGCAGAAAGCACCTTCATGCAGGTATCTCTCATCTCAGTCTCCGTTTCCCGGTTTGTCTATCTCCTCTCTGTTTCTCTCGCCGTCTCGGACTTTCCCTCAGTCTCTGTCTATCCCTCATTTTATTCAGTCTGTTTGCGTGTCTCTCTTCGTTTCAGGGTCTTTCTTGTCCTTCCCTTTGTGTGGCGGAAAAACCCTTTATGGTTTTCTGTGTGTCATTCTTTGACTGTCCATTGTGGGTGGTGTAATATTGAGCGTCCTTGTGACATTGTGCAGCCAAGTGAGACTCCCACACGGGTGTGGCGCGGTGTCCGGTTCTCTGGCTATTAAGGGTCATGCCATAGCTTTCAACACGGCCTGGATGCTGAAATTTGTCTCGCTAACACACAGCCTGTGGGACATCGAAACCTAAACAGCAGGCGAGCTAATTCTAACACGCAGCAGAGTGGCGCAGGGAAGCGTGCTGGGCATAACCCAGAGGTCGATGGATCGAAACCATCCTCTGCTATTTGCATTGTTATTTTCACCAACAATAAAAATATGTATTGACCCACAATCACATCATAATTTTATCACACTTTACTTGCACCAACGTCCTGCTTGCAATACACAACAGGGATCAATTATGAATTAAATATACAATGGAGGTGGTCCAACAAACATATATTTATTAGTGTTGCCCTGTGAACACGTAGCTTCTTCTGATCTAGTGGGTTGCATCAGAAAAGAGTTTGGCGTTCACGAATTTAATTTCCTTTTGTTTCCCCTTTGTTTTTACTAGACCCAGCCACATTTCGCATCACCAGTTTCTAGTTTCAGAAGCCACGTGATTTATGTGCTGCGTGGCCGAGCGGTCTAAGGCGCTGGATTTAGGCTCCAGTCTCTGCGGGGGCGTGGGTTCGAATACCACCGCTGCCAGATATTGAGGGCATTCATAAATTTCGTCGCTTCGCCAGCAGCAGTAAACCGTGCAGGGCAGGGCGGTTTTGTTCAGTATTATGTCACTTCTTCCTTTTCTTCAGTTTTATTGACAGGCAGATACGATTTGCAGAATTTCCAAGGGTCATAATTGTCCTGAACCCAGCACCGAACGACAAACACCGTCACCCAACCAACTGAATTCAGACCGTTCACTCATCGTCTCCACACTGCTGCGTCTCATTTATTCAGATGTACACCACTTTCACATTTTTGTTTCTTCCATTTCTTGCAATCTGTCAAACGCGCTCACCATTGCTGTCACTCTCGCACCTTCTCGCTGTCGTTTCCCCGTTCGCCTTGCAAACTTGCCGTTTGAAAAGCACCTCCAATCTGCTCCTTGCTTCAATCCGATTTACATAACACGAATATGTTTTTTCAAAGTTACCTGTCCAGACAGTGAAAGTTACAATAAGGCAAGGGGAAAGAGAAGATATTCTGTATACATTTGCTGAGCTGGACTCTCTGTTCAGGTGAGAGTCAGATGTGTTTTTCATGCCATTAGTCTGAAGACTTGTGATTCGGACGGCAAATATTCCCTATTATTTCCTCCACTTATAATTGTGGTAAATTTCAGGCTCAATGCGGCAGATATTTTTATCACACTTTACGCTTTATTTTCAGCAACCTCATTCCGCAATAAACACAAAAAGCTGCAATCAACTTACAAATCACTTTGTTCGCACCAACATAAACTGCAATGCTGCAAACTTGCAGCAGCCTTGGCCTTGCCCTTTCTCTCAACGCATTCAGCAGCGCCGTTCTCCACAAGATGTGCTTTGGCCTTTACATAACAGGGAATACTTTGCACAGCAGAAAGCACCTTCATGCAGGTTTCTCTCTTCATCTCAGTCTCGTTTCCGGTTTGTCTATCTCCCTCTCTGTTTCTTCGCCGTCTCGGACTTTCCCTCAGTCTCTGTCTATCCCTCATTTTATTCAGTCTGTTTGCGTGTCTCTCTCTCGTTTCCTCAGGGTCTTTCTCTGTCCTTCCCTTTGTGTGGCCGGAAAAACCTTTATGGTTTTCTGTGTCATTCTTTGACTGTCCCATTGTGGGTGGTGTAATATTGAGCGTCCTTGTGACATTGTGCAGCCAAGTGAGACTCCCAACACGGGTGTGGCGGTGTCCGGTTCTCTGGGCTATTTAAGGGTCATGCTAT
>JASTWF010001351.1:49379-89626 GCA_030390025.1 Squalus acanthias | reverse complement strand
CCTCCCCATTCCCCCCAGCCCCTGGTTGATCTCGGGACCAGTTGAACCCTGAACACATCTTCCCATTGACGGGCGAGGCAGGTTCTGACTGTTTAACACACACCTTTATTGCAACTTTAAAATACACACATTCAGGGAGAATTGTGATGTTTTTAATAGGTCTTTTTAAAAATGACATTAAATAAATTAATCAACAATGATTGGGTTTAAAAAGTGACCTCACAGTAAAGTGACCTTTCAAGAAGGAGGGGTGAGCAGGCACTTGGAATACACCATCGAGAGAGAGGCGCTGATCACAATTACCGGGACCCTTTACAATACATGGCAGGGTTATCATCGTAACATTCACAGTCTGTGGCCCAAAGAAAACAACCCTGAACCAATCAAATGTAACAGGGAATAGCAGGATCCTGTGAGCCTGCTCATCGAAGGCCTCTTTCAAACAGGCGAGTTTCTCGACAAGACAAGAGTACTGCCCCTCTGACAGTGCGGCGCTCCCTCAGTACTGCCCCTCCGACACTGCAGCAACCCCTCAGTACTGCCCCTCCGACAGTGCAGCAACCCGTCAGTACTGCCCCTCCGACAGTGCAGCAACCCCTCAGTACTGCCCCTCCGACAGTGCGGCGCTCCCTCAGTACTGCCCCTCCGACAGTGCGGCGCTCCCTCAGTACTGCCCCTCCGACAGTGCGGTGCTCCCTCAGTACCGTCCCTTCGACAGTGCAGCGCTCCCTCAGTACCGCCCCTCTGACAGTGCACGCTCCCTCAGTACTGCCCCTCCGACAGTGCGGCGCTCCCTCAGTACTGCCCCTCCGACAGTGCGGCGCTCCCTCAGTACTGCCCCTCCGACAGTGCGGCGCTCCCTCAGTACCGCCCCTCCGACAGTGCAGCACTCCCTCAGTACTGTCCCTCCGACAGTGCGGCGCTCTCTCAGTACTGCCCCTCCGACAGTGCGGCGCTCCCTCAGTACTGCCCCTCCGACAGTGCGGCGCTCCCTCAGTACTGCCCCTCTGACAGTGCGGCGCTCCCTCAGTACCGCCCCTCCGACAGTGCAGCGCTCCCTCAGTACTGCCCCTCCGACAGTGCGGCGCTCCCTCAGTACTGCCCCTCCGACAGTGCGGCGCTCCCTCAGTACTGCCTCTCCGACAGTGCAACACTCCCTCAGTACTGCCCCTCCGACAGCGCGGCACTCCCTGAGCACTGTGTTAGCCTAGATTTTTGTGCTCAAGTCTCGGGAGTGGGACTTGAACCCACAACCTTCTGACTCAGAGGCGAGGCTGCGACCCAATGAGCCACGGTGTGTGTCCTGTGTGTATGTATCTGTCGGTGTGCCCGCGTGTGTCTGTCTCTGTGTCCAGGTCTGTGTGCACACTCTGTGTCCAGGTCACAGGCCCTGAATACTGAACCTCGGGTCCTTCGATCTCACTGCCCTGCCCCGGGACCCCCATGTCAAATGCTGCATCGACCCTCCAGCAATATTTCCTCCTTGATACTTGATTCTGATACAAGTGACAAGCCAGCACACCAAGCCTTGGAGACACAGGAGAATCGACAGGTTAAGCTTCAGTGGAACCGCCTTTCACAGATCAGGCCACATACACCCTCTCGCAGCACAGATCCCCAGCATTGGCATTGCACACAGGCAGAAGCGGAATAAAGTCGAAAAATAACAGGCAGCATTTGAAATCTCTGGATTCCCCTCGCTCGATTAACTGGAGTCGGTTAGCCGCTGGTGTTTTCCCCCTTTGCCCCAACGCCCACCGGACTCCTGGGACTCGAGGCGCATTCCCGGTCAACCCCGCCAGATTCTGCAGTGGCTTTGCTACCAGTTAAACCGCCAGCCTCGACAAATGGTGCAACGACGGCAACGAAAAAGGGCACTGGTTTCTGGGAGCTATTCCACCGTGGGATTCAGTCCGGTCGCTTGATGGGCACGATAGTGCCATGCGACCGTGGGGTTGGCTGCCCGCATCTCCCGGGCTCCTCTCGACGGTACTCTTTTGCTCCTGACAGCATCCACACCCCACCCCCGGCGTGGTGTTTCCGAGCACGGGGAGCGGTGTTTTGTGAATGGCAGTGGTTGAAACCACTCGGGGGGCGGGGGGGAAACGACTCCATTGGCTGAACGGGACACCCGTAAAGACCCCCAGCCCCCTCGGGTAAAAGAACAAAATGAACCTCAACGCCTAGCGGAGAAGGCACGTCGTAACAGAGCGCCAAGTACGATCCCACCCACTGGACACTCTCCTGGCCCACAGTCACCCTTCCAGGTCGGTATCTAGTCGACGTGCTTTTGAAAACACTTTGTCCTGAAGCAATGGGGAAGGGAGGGTGGCGAAGAGGCCAAGGTGTGAAGATCTGAAGACGCCAAGGCTTTCCTGGATTACTTTGTCCAAAAATTCTTCCGAAATCGCCCGGCCGATTCGAAGGGCTCCCTGTTCTCCAGGCCAATCACCACTTTGCCCAGCGAGTGAAGGCGGAGCGCGAGAAAGGTTTCCCGGCCCGCACGCCAGTATGGACCTCCACTTCAGACAGCTTCGTCGTTCAATCTTCCCGCTTTGCAGCGGACACCTTCGACCAGAACAGCTGAACAAAACACAAAGGTTTGGTGTTAAAAGTCGGCAGTTTTAACCCTGAAGACTGTTGGAAGACCCTGAGAAACGTCTGCCTCCCTGGACAGACTGGTTTTGGGTTGTTTCCGGCTCTCAGACTGTGCCGAACGCTAAATACTACCGCAATACAACAGGCGCTCGCGTTACAACATTAACCGTAAACCAGTGAATCAAGCGTCTGCAAAAAGACAAATTTATATAAAATTGTAAACACTTTAACCGTGCTTGCTCTTTTTCTCCCCCTCCTATTCTCTCTCTCTCTCGATATTTATTCTAACTTTAATTTCATTCCTGTCTTCCCTCTTCTAGCCGCCATTTTACCTTCTCTGACCTTTCACCTCCCTAAGCTTGCCTGCCTCTCTGACCTTTCACCTCCCTAAGCTTGCCTGCCTCTCTGACCTTTCACCTCCCTAAGCTTGCCTGCCTCTCTGGCCCCGGTCGGCCATTTTGGAAATGCAAGCCGTTTGTTTTCTACGGTTTTCATTGGACTTGAAAGCTGAGTTCTCAGTAAACTAGCCCAGATTCTGAATATTCCTGGCTCCACCGAGGCTAAACTTTGGTGTTTAAAAACCCTGTCCAAGCCAGGATGTCCTCTGACGAGCAACGTAATTCCCAATTGGTTGAGAACGTATTCCTCTTGCGCTCATTCACTCGGATGCACCAATGGGAGTCCCGCAAATGACAGCGTTCTCCCAGGAAATGCTGGTGATTTTGACACCTCCCCACACCCGATTCGTAGAATCTTGCAGCACAGAAGGAGGCCATTCGGCCCATTGTGCCTGTGCCGACTCTTTGAAAGAGCTCTCCAATTAGTCCCACTCTCCCCCTGCTTGGTCCCCATAGCCCTGTAAATGATTCCTCGAGAAGTATTTGTCCAATTCCCTTTTGAAAATGACTATTGAATCTGCTTCCCTTTTAGGCAGCGCGTTCCAGATCACAACAACTCGCTGCGGAAAACAATTCTCCTCATCTCCCCCTCTGGCTCTTTTGGCAATTATCTTGAATCTGTGTCCTCTGGTTACCGACCCTCCTGCCACTGGAAACAGTTTCTCCTTATTTACTCTATCAAAAACCCTCATGATTTTGAACGCCTCGATTAAATTTCCCCTTAACCTTCTCTGCTCTAAGGAGAACAATCCCAGCTTCTCCAGTCTCTCCACATCACTGAAGTCCCTGGGACCATTCTGGTAAATCTCCCCTGCACCCTCTACAAGGCCTTGACATCCTTCCTAAAGTGCGGTGCCCAGAATTGAACACAATACGTTAACTGAGGTCTAACCAGTGTTTTACAAAGGCTGACCACAACTTCCTGGCTTTTGTACTCTATTCCTCTATAGATCCCAGGATACCGTACGCTTTTTAACAACTATGTCAACCTGTTCTGCCGCCTTCAAAGATTTGTGTAAGGAAATCTCGAAATTGTCTGACATGCAGTTCTGGATGAGCAGAAATTTTCTCCAATTAAATATTGGGAAGACCGAAGCCATTGTTTTTGGTCCCCGCCACAAACTCCGTTCCCCAGCCACTGACTCCATCCCTCTCCCTAACATCTGTCTGAGGCTGAACCACACTGTTCGCAACCTTGGTGTCATATTTGACCCAGAAATGAGCTTCCGACCACATATCCGCAGCATAACAAAGACCGCTTACTGCCACCTCCGTAACATCGCCCGTCTCCGCCCCTGCCTCAGCTCATCCGCTGCTGAAACCCTCATCCATGCCTTTGTTACCTCTAGACTTGACTATTCCAACGCTCTCCTGGCTGGCCTCCCACATTCCACCCTACGTAAACTCGAGGTCATCCAAAACTCGGCTGCCCTGTGTCCTAACTCGCACCAAGTCCCGTTCGCCCATCACCCCTGTGCTCGCTGACCTACATTGGCTCCCAGTTAAGCAGCGCCTCGATTTCAAAATTCTCATCCTTGTTTTCAAATCCCTCCATGGCTTCGCCCCTCCCTATCTCTGTAATCTCCTCCAGCCCCACAACCCCCCCGAGATATCTGCGCTCCTCTAATTCTGTCCTCTTGAGGATCCCTGATTATAATCGCTCCACCATTGGCGGCCGTGCCTTCTGTTGCCCGGCCCTAAGCTCTGGAATTCCCTGCCTAAACCTCTCCACCTCGCTACCTCTCTCTCCTCCTTTAAGACGCTCCTTAAAATCTACCTCTTTGACCATGCTATTGGTCACCTGCCCTAATTTCTCCTTATGTGGCTCGGTGTCAAATTCTTTGTCTTAAAATACTCCCGTGCAGCGCCTTGGGACGTTTTACTACGTTAAAGGTGCTATATAAATACAAGTTGTTGTTGAAACCCCCAGGTGTCACTGTTGATTTTTTTTTTAAACTTTAGAATGAGTCACTAAACCCTCTTTCCATCCCCCACACTCTGCGACATAGGCCTTAGTGATAGGTCGATAAGGCCTCAAATAAATCAAATAATCCAGAGGCCCCCCCCCCCCACCCCACCACCCGCCCTCTCCACCCCCACCCCCCCCCCACTAAATCAGTCAGACTTTCAATTCTATGTCAACAACTTACATTTATATCAGGCCTTTAACGTAGTAAAACGTAGCAGAATGCAAACAAGCTTAGGAAGGTGAAAGGTCAGAGAAAGTAAAATGGCGGCTGGGATAGGGAAGACAGGAATGAAATTAAAGTTAGAATAAATATCAAGAGAGAGAGAATTAACTCCAAGGGTTAAATGACGAGGAGAGATTACACAAACTGGGCTTGTATTCCCGGGAATTTAGAAGGTTCAGGGTTGATCTGATCGAAGTTTTCAAGATGTTAAGGGGAGCAGATAGGGTAGAGGGAGAGAAACTATTTCCGCTGGTTGGGGATTCTAGGACCAGGGGGCAGAGTCTAAATATTAGAGCCAGGCCCCAATCTAAAGGTCTCCGGAACTTTTTTAAAGTCACTCCTTCCTGCTGTGAGCAGGTTGACCACCCGACTCGTCCACTCCCTACATTCACAGTGCGGTCGAGCGCAGGACAGTCTTTCTCTCTCTCTCTCTCTCTCTCTGTTAGCCCACCTGGCGCCCGTTTAAACTTGACCGTCAGGAGGATGCCGGCAGCAGCGAGGAGTAGAGAGACGGCAGCCACCAACAGGCCCATCTTCAGCCTCTGGTCCACTCCTGTGGCCTCATCCGCCTCTCCCGAGGATCCAATATGCTCATCGGAAACTTCGCCAACCGGAGAGCTTCCAACCCCAGGCCTGTCTTCATCACCCATTCTCGGACCTCCGCGTCCTGTCATTGTGGAGCCTGTCAAAACACCACGCAGATTGATTTTAGCACCAAAATGGGAATGTTACCGTCAGACACAAATCTTGAAATGAACGGCCTGAATCTTGCTGGGAACTTGTGCAGAACTTGTTTTGCAAGTGGAATTCTAACACAGTTATTCACACATACAATACTTTGATAGAGCAGAGAGGGAGAAACTGTTTCCACTGGCAGGAGGCTCGGTAACCAGAGGACACAGATTCAAGATCATTGGCAAAGGAACCGGAGAGGGCGAGGAGGAGATTTTGTTTACACAGCGAGTTGTTGTGATCTGGAATGTGCTGCTTGAGAGGGCGGTGGAAGCAGATTCAATGATAACTTTCAAAAGGGAAATTGGAGAAATACTTGAAAAGGAAAGATTTGCAGGGCTGTGGGGAAAGAGCAGGGGGAGTGGGACTAATTGGAGAGCTCTTTCAAAGAGCCGGCACAGGCACGATGGGCCGAATGGCCTCCTTCTGTGCTGTATGATTCTATAATATCTATAATATATGCAGGGACTGTTATTTTCTTTTAATTTATTCATGGGATGTGGGTGTCACTGGCAAGGCCAGCATTTATTGCCCATCCCTAATTGCCCTTGAGAAGGTGGTGGTGAGCCGCCTTCTTGAGCCGCTGCAGTCCGTGTGGTGAAGGTACTCCCACAGTGCTGTTAGGGAGGGAGTTCCAGGATTTAGACCCAGCGACGATGAAGGAACGGCTGATACACTTCCAACTCAGGATGGTGTGTGACTTGGAGGGGAACTTGGAGGTTGTGGTGTTCCCATGCGCTTGCTGCCCTTGTCCTTCCAGGTGGAAGAGGTCGCGGGTTTGGGAGGTGCTGCCGAAGAAGCCTTTTGCGAGTTGCTGCAGTGCATCTTGTAGATGGTACACACTGCAGCCACGGTGCGCCGGTGGTGGAGGGAGTGGATGTTTGAGGTGGTGGATGGGGTGCCAATCAAGCGGGCTGCTTTGTCCTGGATGGTGTCGAGCTTCTTGAGTGTTGTTGGAGCTGCACTCATCCAGGCAAGTGGAGAGTATTCCATCACACTCCTTACTTGTGCCTTGTAGATGGTGGAAAGGCTTTGGGGAGTCAGGAGGTGAGACACTCACCACAGAACACTCAGCCTATTTCCTATACTATATGCAGGGACATTTTATTCTCTATAATACACACAAGGAAATACGATTCTTACTGGGACTGTAGGTGACTCCAGTAGATCTGTCTTCTCCTGCCTTGTGTTTGTTTGGAGATGTCAGCATTGTGGCAACAATATTCCTGGGATGAAGGCTTGTTCTGTATGTTTCTTTAGTTATTGTTCTTGTTGTGACATCCTCATGTTGAAGCAGTTGGGCTTGGGTGGAGGTTCTAGGTGTTGACTGAAGAGTTGAGGTTGTCTCTTGCCCGTGTAGCCCAGGTAGGGCTGTGGTGGAGGAGCTGGATGTTGGAGGTTCCTTATGCCCTTGTGGGCCAGTTGGTGCTGATGCAGGAGATGGTGGCATTGATGGAAGAGTTGAGGTTCTCTCTTGCCCGTGTAGCCCAGGTAGGGCTGTGGTGGAGGAGCTGGACGTTGGAGGTTCCTTATGCCCTTGTGGGCCAGTTGGTGCTGATGCAGGAGATGGTGGCATTGATGGAAGAGTTGAGGTTGTCTCTTGCCCATGTAGCCCAGGTAGGGCTGTGGTGGAAGAGCTGGATGTTGGAGTTTCTTTGTACCCTCGTGGACTGGTTGCAGCTGATGCAGGAGAAGGTGTCGGACGAGGAGTTCCTTTCCTGGGCTCTATTTGCTCTTTTGCACCATGTCGGGAGTCCGTGGAAGGTGTATCCTTTGGAGTAGGACCTGAAGCAGCAAAATGTGAGGTCAACATTTTCACGCTGTATCTTCAATGAGCATTAAAGGACAAAATCTAACACGGAAAATACAGTGACTCTAGAAAATCATACACCAGTTCCCTTAGGATCCAAACATCTGTCGATCTCTGTCTTGAATATACTCAACGACTGAGCCTGCACAGCCCTCTGGGGCAGAGAATTCCACAGGTTCACCACCCTCTGAGTGAAGAAATTTCTCCTCATCTCAGTCCTAAATGGCCGACCCCTTATCCAGAGACTATGACCCCTGGTTCTAGACCCCCCAGCCAGGGGAAACAGCCTCTCAGCATCTACCCTGTCAAGCCCTCTCAGAATCTTATACTTTTCAATGAGATCACCTCTCATTCTTCTAAACTAGGCCCATTCTGCTCGATTTCTCCTCATAGGAGAACCCTCTCATCCTAGGGTAGGGTCCCCACAGGCATAGAACATAGAAAAATAGGAGCAGGAGTCGGCCCTTCAATATGATCATGGCTGATCCTCTATCTCAATACCATATTGCCGCTCTCTCCCCATAGAAATCTATCGATCTCCTTCTTAAATATGAGAAGTCGCACAACACCAGGTTATAGTCCAACAGTTTTATTTGAAATCACAAGCTTTCGGAGCTGCTGCCCCTTCGTCAGGTGAAGTAAAGGAATACGAATCGACAAAGCATATATAGACAGAGAACAATGCATGTGTAGCGTACAGTGTCAGATGACTACATTTAATCCTCCTGACTGCCTTTCGTCACACCTCGGCAGAGAAACAATCAGGTCAGCCAGGAAGGCACCACATCAAAGACATAGCAAAATACAACTGAGACAATGAGGTGGGGTCACAGGGGGTCTAATGTGTCAAATGCTGCAGTCGGTATGGAAAACGATAAACTTTAAAATTTTTACTGGAAATCAGACAAGATCCCAAAAGGACTACAGATCACGAACCCACTCAAGTCGACATACAACACAGACTACGCTGAGAGACTCTGCCGTCGTACCTCTCGCACACTCCTCAACCATCTCGTACACCAGCTCTACAGCAAACGCCACAACCTCGAAACCAAGATAGAGTCCTTGCTCTCAGCCTGTGCTCAGGACACAGCAGACCAGCTACGAGACACCGCCAAACAGACGAGGCAACGGAACTACGCTGCCTACATGCACACCAAGAACAGGAAGCTTGAGAAACTCGGCATCACCACCAGCAGCAACCAAGCCTCCCCCGGTACCACGGTTGCAACCACAGGGAAGTCCATCGTCAACTTGTCCGACCACACCCTTCAACCAGACGAAATCGAAGTTCTCGCCCTAGGGCTCAAGTTCTGCCCCACCACCAAAATGGACCCCATCGGTCTCGCGGCAGACACAGAGGAATTCATCAGGAGAATGAGGCTCCGGGAATACTTCCACAAATCCCAAGATGTCAGCAACAAACCCAATGAGACAATCAATGATCCGGAACAGCAGACAGAGGGACCCGCAGTGCAGCAACTGAAGAAAAAAGAGTCAAATTGGACCCCTCCGGAGGGTCGCTGCCCTAAGCTTGACATGTATGCTCAAGCTGTCAGGAGATGCATCAACGCCAGATTCATCAGCTGCACTCACAAGACAGTCCAGAATGTCACCCGAGCACAATGCAACGCCATCCACGCTCTCAAGACCAACCGCAACATCGTCATCAAACCAGCGGACAAAGGAGGAGCCATCGTCATACAGAACAGAATGGACTATTGCAAAGAAGCATACCGACAACTGGACAACCTGGAACACTACAGACAGTTATCCGCAGATCCGACCAAAGAACACACCCGCCAACTCAATAGACTGATCAAGACCTTCGATCCAGACCTTCAAAGCATCCTACGCGCTCTCATCCCACGTACTCCCCGCGTGGGAGACTTCTACTGCCTCCCAAAGATACACAAAGCCAACACACCCGGACGTCCTATCGTATCAGGCAACGCAACCCTGTGTGAGAACCTCTCTGGATACGTCGAAGGCATCCTGAAACCCATCGTACAGGGAACCCCCAGCTTCTGCCGCGACACTACAGACTTCTTACAGAAACTCAGCACCCACGGACCAGTTGAACCAGGAACACTCCTCGCCACGATGGACGTCTCGGCACTCTACACCAGTATCCCCCACGATGACGGCATCGCTGTGACAGCCTCAGTACTCAACACCAACAACAGCCAATCTCCAGACGCCATCCTACAACTCATCCGCTTCATCCTTGACCACAATGTCTTCACCTTCGACAACCATTTTTTTACCCAAACACATGGAACAGCCATGGGGACCAAATTCGCACCCCAATACGCCAACATCTTCATGCACAAGTTCGAGCAAGACTTCTTTGCTGCACAGGACCTCCAGCCAACGCTGTACACCAGATACATCGACGACATTTTCTTCCTTTGGACCCACGGTGAAGGATCACTGAAAAGACTACACGATAACATCAACAAGTTCCATCCCACCATCAAACTCACCATGGACTACTCCTCAGAATCGGTTTCATTCCTGGACACACGAATCTCCATCAAAGACGGACACCTCAGCACTTCACTCTACCGCAAGCCCACGGACAACCTCATGATGCTCCACTTCTCCAGCTTCCACCCTAACCACGTTAAAGAAGCCATCCCCTATGGACAAGCCCTGCGAATACACAGGATCTGCTCAGACGAGGAGGAACGCGATGGACACCTACGGACGCTGAAAAACGCCCTCGTAAGAACGGGATATGACGCTCGACTCATCGATCGACAGTTCCGACGGGCCACAGCGAAAAATCGCATAGACCTCCTCAGAAGGCGAACACGGGACACAACCAACAGGGTACGTCGTCCAGTACTTCCCCGGAGCGGAGATACTACGCCATGTTCTTCGCAGCCTTCAACATGTCATCGATGATGATGAACACCTCGCTAAGGCCATCCCCATGCCTCCACTACTCGCCTTCAAACAGCCGCCTAACCTCAGAAGTACCATCGTTCGCAGCAAATTACCCAGCTTTCAGGATAACAGCGACCACGACACCACACAACCCTGCCACGGCAACCTCTGCAAGACATGCCAGATCATCAACACAGATACCATCATCACATGTGAGGACACCACCCACCAGGTACATGGTACATACTCATGTGACTCGGCCAACGTTGTCCACCTGATACGTTGCAGGAAAGAATGCCCCAGAGCATGGTACATCGGCGAGACCATGCAGACACTGAGACAACGTATGAACGGACACCGCACAACAATCGCCAGGCAGGATTGTTACCTCCCAGTCGGGGAACACTTCAGCAGTCAAGGACATTCAGCCTCGGATCTGCGGGTAAGCGTTCTCCAAGGCGGCCTTCGAGACACACGACAACGCAAAATCATCGAGCAGAAACTGATAGCCAAGTTCCGCACCCATGAGGACGGCCTCAACCGGGATCTAGGGTTCATGTCACGATACATGACGAAGAGTCATCCAGACTCGAGTCGTCGTTGGCTTGTTCACAGATGTGATTTCCAGTAAAAAAAAGTAAAAATTTTAAAGTTTATGGTTTTCCATACAGACTGCAGCATTTGACACGTTAGACCCCCTGTGACCCCACCTCATTGTCTCAGTTGTATCTTGCTATGTCTTTGATGTGGTGCCTTCCTGGCTGACCTGATTGTTTCTCTGCCGAGGTGTGACGAAAGGCAGTCAGGAGGATTAAATGTAGTCATCTGACACTGTACGCTACACTTGCATTGTTCTCTATCTATATATGCTTTGTCGATTCGTATTCCTTTACTTCACCTGACGAAGGGGCAGCAGCTCTGAAAGCTTGTGATTTCAAATAAAACTGTTGGACTATAACCTGGTGTTGTGCGACTTCTCACTTTTGTCCACCCCAGTCCAACACCGGCATCTCCGCATCATGGCTTCTTCAATATATTCAGTGACTTGGCCTCCACAGCCTTCTGTGGTAGAGAATTCCACAGGTTCACCACCCTCTGAGTGAAGAAATTTCTCCTCATCTCAGTTCTAAATGTCCTACCCCGTATCCTGAGACTGTGACCCCTCGTTCTAGACCCCTCCAGCCAGGGGAAACATCCTCCCTGCATCCAGTCTGTCTAGCACTGTCAGAATATTATATGTTTCAATGAGATCCCCTCTCATTCTTCTAAACTCTAGTGAATACAGGCCTAGTCGACCCAATCTCTCCTCCTACGACAGTCCTGCCATCCCAGGAACCAGTCTGGTGAACCTTCGCTGCACTCCCTCTATGGCAAGTATATCCTTTCTTAGGTAAGGAGACCTAAACTGCGCACAGAATCCCCCGCCACTGAGGCCGAGCCAAGTGCATGGAGCCTGGCACTTTCCTGGTCAGGTAGGGCCGGATGTTTGAGGCCCGACTTGTGGAGAGTGAATTTCAGCGCCGGCCGTCAGTGGTCGGACCGTGGTCCCCGGATCTTCCGTCACATGACCTCCCGCCCCCAGTCGCCCTGCCACGCGCCCCCTCACACCCTCCCTCTATTGGTCGCCCAACATGTCAATCATCATGGTGCCCCGCCCCGGCTTCCCCACAGCCAATTGAAAGCGAACAGACTCTTCATTGTCCGATTGACCGTCAACCAAACAGCCTCGGTTTCCCATCGCCAATAGTCTAAAAAATAATTGAGAAAATGCTAAAAAAAAAACACCATTTGATTTTTTTGGGATTCTCCTGTGGCGCGATGTGTGAAATGCTTTGTAGCCCAGACTCCACATCACTTGACGCTAAATGTTCAGAGTCAACCTACTATCGGGACCAATGGTGTTTGTAGTGGAGATGAGATTCCTACCTTTGGATCTGACATCAACGAACTCTTTCATTTTCTGTGCCTTTCCCGGTGAGATACAGAAAATCTCGCCCCTGTGCGTGATAAACCTGTGACATCAAATCAGAAATAAATAGTTCAAGCTGAATTCTGAAAGGGCAAAGTTCAATAAACTTGGCTTGTGCTGAAGGGTGATCTGATCGAGATGTTTAAAATGATTAAAAGGATACGTCAGAGGCGATAGAGAGAAACTATTTCATCTGGCAGTCCAGTACAAGGGGGCAGAACCTTAAAATTAGACCTGTACCCACCAGTACTGTACCCGTGTTATACAGTGACAGACCTGTACCCACCAGTACTGTACCCCAGTGTTATACAGTGACAGACCTGTACCCACCAGTACTGTACTCCAGTGTTATACAGTGAAAAATGCAAAGAAAGACATTGCATTTCTACAACGCCTGTCACGGCGCTCATTCAGTACTGCCCCTCCGACAGTGCGGCGCTCCCTCAGTACTGCCCCTCCGACAGTGCGGCGCTCCCTCAGTACTGCCCCTCTGACAGTGCGGCGCTCCCTCTGTGTTGCCCCTCCGACAGTGCGGCGCTCCCTCAGTACTGCCCCTCCGACAGTGCGGCACTCCCTCAGTACAGCCCCTCCGACAGTTCGGCGCTCCCTCAGTACTGCCCCTCCGACAGTGCGGCACTCCCTCAGTACTGCCCCTCCGACAGTGCGGCACTCCCTCAGTACTGCCGCTCCGACAGTGCGGCACTCCCTCAGTACTGCCCCTCCGACAGTGCAGCGCTCCCTCAGTACTGACCCTCCGACAGTGCGGCGCTCTCTCAGTGCTGCCCCTCCGACAGTGCGGCACTCCCTCAGTACTGACCCTCCGACAGTGCGGCGCTCCCTCAGTGCTGCCCCTCTGACAGTGCGGCACTCCCTCAGTACTGCACTGGGAGTGTCAGCCTCGATTTTTGTGCTCAGGTCTGTGGAGTGGGGCTCGAACACACAACCTTCTGACTCTCCACTGAGCCGCGGCTGACACAGATTGAAGTTCTCTCTCAGACATCACATTACCATGATAAGCATTCTTTAAATACAAAGCTCAGTACTTACTCGAGATACTCTGGGCACTTTCCATGACTCGGCAAGTGCACATAATTCTTCAGTGCTGGGAACAACGCTTTATTTAATGGCCGCAGCATAATCCCCCCTTTGCAGCATCTGGACCCAGTATTTCCTGAGAGTCGCTGACTGAACACTGTGGAGAAGACAGAGAGAGATAGAGAGACATGTGTCAATCATTCACCATAAAGGGACTTTTGAACCAGGGGCTTTCCCCGGCATCTTTACTGAAACCGTCAGCTTTTGAGATTGGCTAATCTCACAGTCCTCGCCTGATAATTCAAACCTTTCTCTGATGCAAAAGAAATTGACTGAGCGAATCATTTCAATCAAGCAATTAGGAGGCCCCCATTTCGAACTGCAGTCACTCAAAGGGGCACAGTCTTCCAAATGAAAGTGGCCAAAAATAATGACACAACCCGCCCCACTCCCCTCCCGGCCCGTGACGCTGACGTGGTATTCTGGCGATAGCTGCTCTGGGGGCCTGCAGCCCCAGTCAAGCGGCTGGACAGGCAATTCGACTGCGGTGGGCATCACATCCCAACCCCAGCCTCTTTCGCCCTCGGCAACCAACGCCTTGCCTCACGGGGAGGGAGCTCGGGGAGGGGCCGGGGCTGACTGGTCTGTCTGAAGCTATATTCAGGAGCTCCTTAAATCTTATCAGTTTTATAAAACTCTGTTCTTCTTAATAAACTATCTGGAAGTTCATTTCTATAATTGGGCTTTGTATCTGTGACACTCAACTGGCGGAATCTCTCAGCTTTTTCGCTGTCCCGTTTTTGACTCTGGGACCCTGACCCCTGCCCTGGACCCTGACCCCTCAGACCCTGACCCCTGCCCAGGACCCTGACCCCTCAGACCCTGACCCCTGCCCAGGACCCTGACCCCTCAGACCCTGACCCCTGCCCAGGACCCTGACCCCCTCAGACCCTGACCCCTGCCCAGGACCCTGATCCCTGCCCAGGACCCTGACCCCTGCCCAGGACCCTGACCCCTCAGACCCTGACCCCTGCCCAGGACCCTGACCCTTCAGACCCTGACCCCAGCCCAGGAACCTGACCCCTCAGACCCTGACCCCTGCCCAGGACCCTGACCCCTCAGACCCTGACCCCTGCCCAGGACCCTGACCCCTCAGACCCTGACCCCTGCCCAGGACCCTGACCCCTCAGACCCTGACCCCTGCCCAGGACCCTGACCCCCTCAGACCCTGACCCCTGCCCAGGACCCTGATCCCTGCCCAGGACCCTGACCCCTGCCCAGGACCCTGACCCCTCAGACCCTGACCCCTGCCCAGGACCCTGACCCTTCAGACCCTGACCCCAGCCCAGGAACCTGACCCCTCAGACCCTGACCCCTGCCCAGGACCCTGACCCCTCAGACCCTGACCCCTGCCCAGGACCCTGACCCCTCAGACCCTGACCCCTGCCCAGGACCCTGACCCCTCAGACCCTGACCCCTGCCCAGGACCCTGACCCCTCAGACCCTGACCCCAGCCCAGGAACCTGACCCCTCAGACCCTGACCCCTGCCCAGGACCCTGACCCCTGCCCAGGACCCTGACCCTTCAGACCCTGACCCCAGCCCAGGAACCTGACCCCTCAGACCCTGACCCCTGCCCAGGACCCTGACCCCCTCAGACCCTGACACCAGCCCAGGAACCTGACCCCTGCCCAGGACCCTGACCCCTCAGACCCTGACCAGGACCCTTACCCCTGTCCAGGACCCTGACCCCCTCAGACCCTGACCCCTGCCCAGGACCTTGACCCCTGCCCAGGACCCTGACCCCCTCAGACCCTCATAGAGTCATAGAGTTATACAGCACAGAAAGAGGCCCTTCAGCCCATCGTGTCCGTGCCGGCCATCCAGCCCTGTCTATTCTAATCCCATTTTCCAGCACTTGGTCCGTAGCCTTGTATGCTATGGCATTTCAAGTGCTCATCTAAATGCTTCTTGAATGTTGTGAGGGTTCCTGCCTCTGCAACCCTTTCAGGCAGTGAGTTCCAGATTCCAACCACCCTCTGGGTGAATTTTTTTTCCTCAAATCCCCTCTAAACCTCCTGCCACTTACCATGAAACTATGCCCCCTGGTTATTGACCCCTCTACTAAGGGGAAAAGTTCCTTTCTATCTACCCTATCTATGCCCCTCATAATTTTGTACACCTCAATCAGGTGCCCCCCTCAGCCTTCTCTGCTCTAAGGAAAACAACCCCAGCCTGTCCAGTCTCTCTTCATAGCTGAAGCGCTGCAGCCCAGGTAACATCCTGGTGAATCTCCTCTGCACCCTCTCCAATGCAATCACATCCTTCCTATAGTGTGGCAACCAGAACTGCACCCTGCACCCTGACCCCTGCCCAGGACCCTGACCCCCTCAGACCCTGACCCCCTCAGACCCTGACCCCTGCCCAGGACCCTGACCCCTCAGACCCTGACCCCTGCCCAGGACCCTGAGCCACTCAGACCCTGACCCCTCAGACCCTGACCCCTGCCCAGGACCCTGAGCCACTCAGACCCTGACCCCCTCAGACCCTGACCCCTGCCCAGGACCCTGACCCCTCAGACCCTGACCCCTGCCCAGGACCCTGAGCCACTCAGACCCTGACCCCCTCAGACCCTGACCCCTGCCCAGGACCCTGACCCCTCAGACCCTGACCCCTGCCCAGGACCCTGACCCCCTCAGACCCTGACCCCCTCAGACCCTGACCCCTGCCCAGGACCCTGACCCCTCAGACCCTGACCCCTGCCCAGGACCCTGAGCCACTCAGACCCTGACCCCCTCAGACCCTGACCCCTGCCCAGGACCCTGACCCCTCAGACCCTGACCCCTGCCCAGGACCCAGACCCTGACCCCTGCCCAGGACCCAGACCCCCTCAGACCCTGACCCCCTCAGACCCTGACCCCTGCCCAGGACCCTGACCCCTCAGACCCTGGCCCCTGCTGGAGATAGACTTACCGGCAACCCAGGAGGCGAGGAAGAGGACCAGGAGCAGGTTGCGGTGATGAAGGTCCATGGCCAATAGGTTGAAGGACAAGAGACAGTAACTGCAGGAGGACTCCACGTACACCGAGAGAGTGCAGGCACAGTGAGAGATATTTGATGTGGCCCTGTTACAAAGTAGGCAGGCACAAGCCATTTCCTTCCAATAGCATTACCGATGAGCAGTGAGGCTGTACAGAGCCTCTCCGATGGGAATTTCCGTTGTTGACAACCTACATTCGATTTCTATTCTCCACCTTCCCTCCCCAGCCCTGTACAGTGATGTTAAGGTATGACTGCCCCGGAGTTTCCACTAATCAAAGATTAATTTCCCCCAACACTGCTGTGAGCAATCCGGGAGAAACATCATCGGGATAGTTTAAAAACAAATCACTTTCTTTAAACACTCTCATTTAAAGACTTGTTTGAGAGTCGAGATAAGGGTTCCAGGAAATGGTGGGAAGGTGGGATTCAGGATAGGGTGGGTAGGTGGGATTCAGGATATGGTGGGAAGATGGGACTGAGGGAGATGGTGCGAAGGTGGGATTGAGGGAGTTGGTGGGAAAGTGGGATTGAGGGATATGGTGGGAAAGTGGGATTCAGGATACGGTGGGAAGGTGGGATTCAGGATATGGTGGGAAGGTGGGATTCAGGATATGGTGGGAAGGTGGGATTGAGGGAGATGGTGGGAAGGTGGGATTGACGGATATGGTGGGAAAGTGGGATTGAGGGATATGGTGGGAAGCTGGGATTCAGGGATATGGTGGGAAGGTGGGATTGAGGGATATGGTGGGATTGAGGATATGGTGGGAAGGTGGGATTGAGGGAGATAGTGGGAAACTGGGATTCATGGATATGGTGGGAAGGTGGGATTGAGGGATATGGTGGGAAAGTGGGATTGAGGAATATGGTGGGAAGGTGGGATTGAGGAATATGGTGGGAAGGTGGGATTGAGGGATATGGTCTGAAAGTGGGATTCAGGATATGGTGTGAAGGTGGGATTGAGGGATATGGTGGGATTGAGGGATATGGTGGGGAGGTGGGATTGAGGATATGGTGGAAAGGTGGGATTGAGCGATATGGTGGGAAGGTGGGATTCAGGAGATGGTGGGAAGGTGGGATTGAGGGATATGGTGGGAAGGTGGGATTGAGGATATGGTGGAAAGGTGGGATTGAGGGGGATGGTGGGAAAGTGGGATTAAGGGATATGGTGGGAAAGTGGGATTCAGGATATGGTGGGATGGTGGGATTGAGGGATATGTTGGGAAGGTGGGATCGAGGGATATGGTGGGAAATTGGGATTGAGAGATATGGTGGGAAGGTGGGATTGAGGATATGGTGGGAAGGTGGGATTGAGGATATGGTGGGAAGGTGGGATTGAGGATATGGTGGAAATGTGGGATCGAGGGATATGGTGGGAAGGTGGGATTGAGGGACATGGTGTAAAGGTGTGATTGAGGGATATGGTGGGAAGGTGGGATTCAGGATATGGTGGGAAAGTGGGATTGAGGGGCATGGTGGAAAGGTGGGATTTAGGATATGGTGGGAAGGTGGGATTCAGGATATGCTGAGACGGTGGGATTTTTCTGGGAAATAGGCAGGTTTATCGGGCCTCGTGTCCTTTCCTTGTTCCTGTATTCTGATGGTGACCGGAGCCTTGACCCTGGTATGAATGAATCGCTTTTTTCTGGCTAATGATTCAATTGCCAATGAGCTGTGAGGAGCAGGAAATCTCCTCGCTCTCTGAGCAGGTAACAAATGCCGATACCGAATTTGGTACTTTCCAACTGGGAGCTAAAGTTCACCTGGGGGTCAGTTATCACTGTTAATGACTTGAGTGACGGGGGAGGGGGTGCTCAGTTCCAGGAACATCCGACTCCGCATCACTCACTCAATCAGTGTCTGATCGAGTTGAGGACTTAGCTCCCTCCGACAGCCCTTGAAGTGACTGCGATTGACGGGTTCAAGAGACAACTAGGGGTGTTTTTGAACCTGGAACGGGTTCGGTCAGGAGGTGGGGAGATGGGATTGAGGGATTTGGTCAGGAGGTGGGATTGAGGGATTTGGTCAGGAGGTGGGATTGAGGGATTTGGTCAGGAGGTGGGATTGAAGGATTTGGTCAGGAGGTGGGATTGAGGGATTTGGTCAGGAGGTGGGATTGAGGGATTTGGTCGGGAGGTGGGATTGAGGGATTTGGTCAGGAGGTGGGATTGAGGGGTTTGGTCAGGAGGTGGGATTGAAGGATTTGGTCGGGAGGTGGGATTGAGGGATTTGTTCAGGAGGTGGGATTGAGGGATTTGGTCAGGAGGTGGGATTGAGGGATTTGGTCAGGAGGTGGGATTGAGGGATTTGGTCGGGAGGTGGGATTGAGGGATTTGGTCAGGAGGTGGGATTGAGGGGTTTGGTCAGGAGGTGGGATTGAGGGATTTGGTCGGGAGGTGGGATTGAGGGATTTGGTCGGGAGGTGGGATTGAGGGATTTGGTCGGGAGGTGGGATTGAGGGATTTGGTCGGGAGGTGGGATTGAGGGATTTGGTCGGGAGGTGGGATTGAGGGGTTTGCTCAGGAGGTGGGGAGGTGGGATTGAGGGGTTTGCTCAGGAGGTGGGGAGGTGGGATTGAGGGGTTTGCTCAGGAGGTGGGGAGGGGGGATTGAGGGGTTTGCTCAGGAGGTGGGGAGGTGGGATTGAGGGGTTTGCTCAGGAGGTGGGGAGGGGGGATTGAGGGGTTTGCTCAGGAGGTGGGGAGGGGGGATTGAGGGGTTTGCTCAGGAGGTGGGGAGGTGGGATTGAGGGGTTTGCTCAGGAGGTGGGGAGGTGGGATTGAGGGGTTTGCTCAGGAGGTGGGGAGGTGGGATTGAGGGGTTTGCTCAGGAGGTGGGGAGGTGGGATTGAGGGGTTTGCTCAGGAGGTGGGGAGGTGGGATTGAGGGGTTTGTTCAGGAGGTGGGATTGAGGGATTTGGTCGGGAGGTGGGGAGGTGGGATTGAGGGGTTTGCTCAGGAGGTGGGGAGGTGGGATTGAGGGGTTTGCTCAGGAGGTGGGGAGGTGGGATTGAGGGGTTTGCTCAGGAGGTGGGGAGGTGGGATTGAGGGGTTTGTTCAGGAGGTGGGATTGAGGGATTTGGTCGGGAGGTGGGGAGGTGGGATTGAGGGGTTTGCTCAGGAGGTGGGGAGGGGGGATTGAGGGAGACGCAGGGCGGTGACAGAGATCGACAGAGCCTGAGACGATCTCCCGTGGCATTTCTTTCGGCAGCAGCATTGGCAGAGTGCCGGCAGCAGGTTGCCTGGCGACCAACAGGCCTGGAATTTGGGCGTGTGACAGGGAGAAAGCAGGCACACAGCGCGAGAAAGTGTCCTAGAGATGGGAAATTATTTTGTTTATTTGAAATCACCGACTGCAAAAAGTCCGCCGTCGCGATATTGCTGCAGTCTGGGAACTCCCTCAGAACTCCGCTCAAACGCTAAATGTTGTAATTGAGAATTTATTCAACACCGACATTTCACTGCCTGCTTGAGAACCCCGTGCATGACTTCATTGCTCATGTGCTTCAGGCAGTGCCGCCCCTGCAGTCCATTTAAGCAGTGGGTCAGTGTGGTGGCACGCTTTGGCTCTGAGAACACAAAGGTCGTGGGTTCAAGGCACTCTCCAGAGACTTGAGCACAAAAGTCTCGGCTGACAATCCCAGCGCCAGTACTGAGGGAGCGCTGCACTGTCGGAGGGGCAGCACTGAGGGAGCGCTGCACTGTCGGAGGGGCAATACTGAGGGAGCGCTGCACTGTCGGAGGGGCAGTACTGAGGGAGCGCCGCACTGTCGGAGGGGCAGTACTGAGGGAGCGCCGCACTGTCGGAGGGTCAGTACTGAGGGAGCGCTGCACTGTCGGAGGGGCAATACTGAGGGAGCGCTGCACTGTCGGAGGGTCAGTACTGAGGGAGCGCCGCACTGTCGGAGGGGCAGTACTGAGGGAGTGCCGCACTGTCGGAGGGGCAGTACTGAGGGAGCGCTGCACTGTCGGAGGGGCGGTGTCATAAATCGCAAGTAGCAACTCAGGAAGTACTACTGGGCGGCCAGCTGGGGCACCGTCCAGGGAGTATAAATACTCAGGCATGGGCCCACCTTGGGCAGAGACAATCTGGAAACAGGAAGCTAGTGACTGCTAACTAGACCTGCATGTTTCCAGATTGTCTCTGCCCAAGGTGGGCCCATGCCTGAGTATTTATACTCCCTGGACGGCGCCCCAGCTGGCCGCCCAGTAGTACTTCCTGAGTTGTTACTTGCGATTTATGACAGGCGGTACTGAGGGAGCGCCGCACTGTTGGAGGGGCGGTACTGAGGGAGCGCCGCACTGTCGGAGGGTCAGTACTGAGGGAGCGCCGCACTGTCGGAGGGACAGTACTGAGGGAGCACTGCACTGTCGGAGGGGCAGTACTGAGGGAGCGCCGCACTGTCGGAGGGGCAGTACTGAGGGAGCGCCGCACTGTCGGAGGGGCAGCACTGAGGGAGCGCCGCACTGTCGGAGGGACAGTACTGAGGGAGTGCTCCACTGTCGGTGGGGCAGTACTGAGGGAGCGCTGGACTGTCAGAGGGGCAGTACTGAGGGAGCGCCGCACTGTCAGAGGGGCAGTACTGTTGGAGTGCTGCACTCTCGGAGGGGCCGTGCTGAGGGAGCGCTGCAATGTCGGAAGGGCAGTACTGGGGAGCGCCGCACTGTGGGAGGGGCAGTACTGAGGGAGCGCTGCACTGTCGAAGGGTCAGTACTGAGGGAGAGCCGCACTGTCGGAGGGGCAGTACTGAGGGAGAGCCGCACTGTCGGAGGGGCAGTACTGAGGGAGCGCCGCACTGTCGGAGGGTCAGTACTGAGGGAGCGCCGCACTGTCGGAGGGGCAGTACTGTTGGAGTGCTGCAATGTCGGAGGGGCAGTACTGTGGGAGTGCTGCAATGTCAGAGTTGCCGTCTTTCCGATAAGACGTCAAACCGAGGCCCCCGTCTGCTATCTCAGGTGGACTTAAAAGATCCCCCGGCACTATTTTTCGAAGAAGAGCAACGGAGTTTCTCTCCAGTATCCTGGCCAATATGTAGCCCTCAATGTTGACAGCAGTAAAACAGAATATTATCACATTGCCGTCTGTGTGGTCTTTTTAAAAAAATTTATTAGTTTATGGGATGTGGGCGTCGCTGGCAACGGCAGCATTTATTGCCCATCCCTAATTGCCCTCGAGAAGGTGGTGGTGAGCCGCCTTCTTGAACCGCTGCAGTCTGTGTGGTGAAGGTGCTCCCACAGTGCTGTTAGGGAGGGAGTGCCAGGATTTTGACCCAGCGATGATGAAGGATCGGCGATATACTTCTAAGTCAGGATGGTGTGTGAATTGGAGGGGAACTTGGAGGTGGTGGTGTTCCCATGCGCCTGCTGCCCTTGTCCTTCTAGGTGGTAGAGGTCGCGGGTTTGGGAGGTGCTGCCGAAGAAGCCTTGGCGAGTTGCTGCAGTGCATCTTGTAGATGGTACACACTGCAGCCACGGTGCGCCGGTGGTGGAGGGAGTGAATGTTTAAGGTGGTGGATGGGGTGCCAATCAAGCGGGCTGCTTTGTCTTGTATGGTGTCGAGCTTCTTGAGTGTTGTTGGAGCTGCAGTCATCCAGGCAAGTGGAGAGTATTCCATCACACTCCTGACTTGTGCCTTGTAGATGGTGGAAATGCTTTGGGGAGTCAGGAGGTGAGACACTCGCCGCAGAATACCTAGCCTCTGACCTGCTCTTGTTGCCATAGTATTTATGTGGCTGGTCCAGTTAAGTTTCTGGTTAATGGTGACCCCCAGGATGTTCTTGGTGGGGGATTCGGCGATGGTAATGCCATTGAATGTCAAGGGGAGGTGGTTAGACTCTCGCTTGTTGGAGAGAGTCATTGCCTGGCACTTGTGTGGCGCGAATGTTTCCTGCCACTTATCAGCCCAAGCCTAAACGTTGTCCAGGGCTTGTTGCATGCGGGCATGGACTGCTTCATTATCTGAGGAGTTGTGAATGGCGCTGAACACTGTGCAGTCATCAGCGAACATCCCCATTCTGACCTTATGTTGGAAGGAAGGTCATTGATGAAGCAGCTGAAGATGGTTGGGCCTAGGACACTGCCCTGAGGTACTCCTGCAGTGATGTCCTGGGGCTGTGATGATTGACCTTCAACCATCACAACTATCTTCCTTTGTGCTAGGTATGTCTCCAGCCAATGGAGCGTTTTCCCCCCAATTCCCATTGACTTTCAGTTTTACTAGGGCTCCTTGATGCCACACTCGGTCAAATGCTGCCTTGATGTCAAGGGCAGTCACTCTCACCTCACCTCTGGAATTCAGCTCCTTTGTCCATGTTTGGACCAAGGCTGTAATGAGGTCGGGAACCGAGTGGTATTGGCGGAACCCAAACTGGGCATCAGTGAGCAGGTTATTGGTAAGTGCCGCTGGATAGCACTGTCGATGACACCTTCCATCAATTTGCTGATGATTGAGAGTAGACTGATGGGGCGGTAATTGGCCGGGTTGGATTTGTCCTGCTTTCTGTGGACAGGACATAGCTGGGCAGTTTTCCACATTGTCGGATAGATGCCAGTGTTGTAGCTGTACTGGAACAGCTTGGCTAGTGGCGCGGCTAGTTCTGGAGCACGAGTCTTCAGCACGATAGCCGGGATGTTGTCGGGGCCCACAGCCTTTGCTGTATCCAGTGCCCTCAGCCCTTTCTTGATATCACGTGGAGTGAATCGAATTGGCTGAAGACTGACTTCTATGACGGTGGGGACCTCAGGAGTAGGCCAATATGGATCATCCATTCGGCACTTCTGGCTGGCTGAAGATGTTTGCAAACGCTTCAGCCTTGTCTTTTGCACTCACGTGCTGGGCTCCACCATCATTGAGGATGGGGATATTCATGGAGCCTCCTCCTCCCATTAGTTGTTTAATTGTCCACCACCATTCACGACTGGATGTGGCAGGACTGCAGAGCTTTGATCTGATCCGTTGATTGTGGGATCGCTTAGCCCTGTCTATAGCATGCTGTGCGCAAATTGGCTGCCGTGTTTCCTACAGTACAACAGTGACCACACTTCAAAAATACTTGAAGCTGTTTAAAATGATATCGGGATTTGATTGGGTAGATAGAGAGAAACCAATTCCTCTGGTGGGGGGAGTCCAGAACAACCTTAAAATTAGAGCCAGGCCGTTGCGGGGTAATGTCAGGAAGCACTTCTTCACACAAAGGGTGGTGGAAATCTGGAACTCTCTCCCCCAAAGGGCTGTTGATGCTGGGGGTCAATTGAAACGTTCATGGCTTAGATCGCTAGATTTTTGTTGGGTAAAGGTACCAAGGGATATGGATCAGAGGCAGGTAAACGGAGTTGAGGTACAGATCGGCCATGATCTCATTGAATGGCGGAACAGGCTCGAGGGGCTGAATGGTCGGCCAACTCTTGTTCCTATGCCCCAAGGTTCCAACTATCCATTCCGGTGGACGTTAAAGATTCCGTGACCCTAAAGGAGTTCTCCCGATCTCCGGACTCAAATTCCCCCCTCCCCCCGCCCCGCCCCGCCCCCTCGACCAGTACGACCAACTAGAGAAATGTAACTTGCTGATTCACCTGACTGGAGTTTATGTGGGGCGTGGCTGGTGGAAAGATGGCTGCCATGTTTGTCTCCATAGCAACAGCTGACGGAGTTCACAGGTCACCCGCCGTGCGAAGTGGCCCGAGGTGATTCATCATTACAGGGTTCAGGAACGGTCTCCGGGACAACATAGGTTACAATAAAACTGGGGGCGTGGGCTGTACAGAGGGTGCGGGAAATGAGACACGATGTTCAATCGAACATAAAAGGAAATGTGACGTTTGTAAAAAAAAAATTATTGTAAAAATAGACTCACATACAGCAGGTGACGATCATTCAAAAAATAATCAGATTTGTTACACAGTATTTACAATTCAGAAACAGGCCATTCGGCCCAACAGGTCCGTGCCGGTGCTTGTGTTCCACTCGAGCCTCCTCCTGGCCCTCTTCATCTCACCCCACCAGCACAACCTTCTATTCCTCCCTCCCTCATGTGCTTATCTAGCTTCCCCATCCATGCGTGATATTTAGTTTGAGAACCTGTACACTCATCAACGCCACAGTAAGACCATCGCCAACATCGGGCACCAGTTGCCAACTCTGGCGGACATGTTCCTGGAGGTATCATCGCTTATTTCCCCATGTCTGATAACTGACAGAGAAAAGTGATTCATTTTTTTTTATATAAAGCACCGTTGTATTTGACGCCCCGCTGATTTTTCTCCCGGGTGCTGCTCACCGCAGTGTCCCAGAGATCAATGATTGATTCCTGGAGTCTCCTGGGCAATCCTGGAGGGTTGGCGACCTCTAGTGCCCACCTACCATTCACCATGACTGCTGGCATGCTGGGTGATATTTTTAACAAGGGATGGGCACATCCAGAGCAGAGGTCAGCGGGCGTTCCCTGCCGTTCTGCAGGGAGGGAGAAATCAGAGGGGCGGGTTAACTTTACCCATTCACCAATCACCCTGGCTGGTGGCGGAGAGGCACTGGCTGTGGCTCAGTGGGTAGAACCGCCACCTCTGCTGTGCCCGAAGGTTGTGGCTTCAAGTCGAACATCCAGAGACTTGTGCGCATAATCCAGACTGACACTCCCAGTGCCAGTACTGAGGGAGCGCCGCACTGTCGGAGGGGCAGTACTGAGGGAGCGCCGCACTGTCGGAGGGGCAGTACTGAGGGAGCGCCGCACTGTCGGAGGGGCAGTACTGAGGGAGCGCTGCACTGTCGGAGGGGCAGTACTGAGGGAGCGCCGCACTGTCGGAGGGGCAGTACTGAGGGAGCGCCGCACTGTCGGAGGGTCAGTACTGAGGGAGCGCCGCACTGTCGGAGCGGCAGTACTGAGGGAGCTCCGCACTGTCGGAGGGGCAGTACTGAGGGAGCGCCGCACTGTCGGAGGGGCAGTACTGAGGGAGCGCCGCACTGTCCGAGGGGCAGTACTGAGGGAGCGCCGCACTGTCGGAGCAGCAGTACTGAGGGAGCTCCGCACTGTCGGAGGGGCAGTACTGAGGGAGCGCCGCACTGTCAGAGGGGCAGTACTGAGGGAGCGCCGCACTGTCGGAGGGGCAGTACTGAGGGAGCGCCGCACTGTCGGAGGGGCAGTACTGAGGGAGCGCCGCACTGTCGGAGGGTCAGTACTGAGGGAGCGCCGCACTGTCGGAGCGGCAGTACTGAGGGAGCTCCGCACTGTCGGAGGGGCAGTACTGAGGGAGCTCCGCACTGTCGGAGGGGTGGTACTGAGGCAGCGCCGCACTGTCAGAGGGGCAGTACTGAGGGAGCGCCGCACTGTCGGAGGGGCAGTACTGAGGGAGCGCCGCACTGTCGGAGGGGCAGTACTGAGGGAGCGCCGCACTGTCGGAGGGGCAGTACTGAGGGAGCGCCGCACTGTCGGAGGGTCAGTACTGATGGAGCGCCGCACTGTCGGAGGGTCAGTACTGATGGAGCGCCACACTGTCGGAGCGGCAGTATTGAGGGACCTCCGCACTGTCGGAGGGGCAGTACTGAGGGAGCTCCGCACTGTCGGAGGGGCAGTACTGAGGCAGTGCCGCACTGTCAGAGGGGCAGTACTGAGGGAGCGCCGCACTGTCGGAGGGCAGTACTGAGGGAGCTCCGCACTGTCGGAGGGGCAGTACAGAGGGAGCTCCGCACTGTCGGAGGGGCGGTACTGAGGCAGCGCCGCACTGTCAGAGGGGCAGTACTGAGGGAGCGCCGCACTGTCGGAGGGTCAGTACTGAGGGAGCGCCGCACTGTCGGCGGGACAGTACTGAGGGAGCGCCGCACTGTCGGAGGGACAGTACTGAGGGAGCGCTGCACTGTCGGAGGGACAGTACTGAGGTAAAAGATCTCGCGGTAATATTTCAAAGAAGAGCAGGGGAGTTCTCCTCAGTGTACTGGCCAATATATAAACCTCAACCAACACCTGAAAAATAGATGATCTGCTCATTACCACATTGCTGTTTGTGGGAGCTTGCTGTGCGCAAATTGGCTGCCGTGTTTCCTACATTACAACAGTGACCACATTTCAAAAAGTGCTTCATTGGCAGTGAAGCGCTTTGGGACGTCCTGAGGTGGTGAAAGGCGCTGGAGAAATGCAAGTCTGTGTTTATCAGTCATCTGTTTTTTTTTTATTCAATTAGAGGGTGAGAAGGTTGGATCTCAAACAAGCGTGCTAAGCTTGAATAAAGGAGACTATGAAGGTATGCGAGCGGAATTGAGTAGAGTGGATTGGGAAAATAGATTAAAGGGTAAGACGACACATGATCAGTGGTGTACATTCAAGGAGTTATTTTACAACTTCCAAAAAAAATATATTCCACTGAAAAGAAAAGGGTGTAAAAGAAAGGACAGTCATCCGTGGCTAAGTAAAGAAATTAAGGATAGTATTCGACTAAAAACAAGGGCATATAAGGTAGCGAAATCTAGTGGGAGGACAGAGGATTGGGAAAACTTTAAAAGGCAGCAAAAAATAACAAAAAGATTGATTAAGAAAGGGAAGATAGATTATGAAAGTAAATTAGCAAAAAATATAAAAACAGATAGTAAGAGTTTTTATAGTTATATAAAAAGAAAAAGGGTGGCTAAAGTAAATGTTGGTCCCTTAGAGGATGAGACCGGGAAATTAATGGTGGGAAATATGGAGATGGCAAAAACACTGAATGAATATTTTGTATCAGTCTTTACAGTAGAGGACACTAAGAATATCCCAACACTGGACAAACAGGGGGCTATAGGGGGAGAGGAGCTAAACACGATCAAAATCACTAAGGAAGTGGTACTCGGTAAAATAATGGGACTCAAGGCGGATAAATCACCTGGACCTGATGGCTTACATCCTAGAGTCTTGAAGGAAGTGGCGGTAGGGATTGTAGATGCATTGGTAATAATTTTTCAAAACTCCCTGGATTCCGCTAAGGTCCCGGCAGACTGGAAAACTGCTAATGTAACACCCTTATTTAAAAAGGGCAGTAGACAGAAGGCTGGTAACTATAGACCGGTTAGCCTAACATCTGTGGTAGGTAAAATTTTGGAGTCCATTATTAAGGAAACAGTAACAAGACATTTGGATAATCATAATTTAATAGGACAAAGTCAGCATGGTTTTACGAAGGGGAAGTCATGTTTGACAAATTTGCTGGAGTTCTTTGAGGAAGTAACATATAGAGTGGATAAAGGGGAACCAGTGGACGTAGTGTATTTAGACTTCCAAAAGGCATTTGACAAGGTGCCACACAAAAGATTATTGCTTAAGGTAAAAAATCACGGGATTGGGGGTAATATTCTGGCATGGATAGAGGATTGGCTATCTAACAGAAAGCAAAGAGTTGGGATAAATGGTTCATTCTCAGACTGGCAATCAGTAACTAGTGGTGTTCCACAGGGGTCAGTACTGGGTCCCCAACTCTTCACAATCTATATTAACGATTTGGAGGAAGGGACCAAGTGTAACATATCAAAATTTGCAGATGATACAAAGATGGGAGGGAAAGTAGTGAGTGAGGAGGACATAAAAAACCTGCAAGGGGACATAGACAGGCTAAGTAAGTGGGCAGAGATTTGGCAGATGGAATACAGCACTGGAAAGTGTGAGGTGATGCACTTTGGCAGGAAAAATCCTAGAGCAATTTATTATCTTAATGGCAAGAAACTGGAGAGTACTGAAGTGCAAAGGGATCTGGGGGTCCTGGTGCACGAAACTCAAAAGGTTAGTATGCAGGTGCAGCAAGTGATTAAGAAGGCAAATGGAATGTTGGCTTTCATTGCTAGGGGGATAGAATATAAAAATAGGGAGGTATTGCTTCAGTTGTACAAGGTATTGGTGAGACCGCACCTGGAATACTGCATACAGTTTTGGTGTCCTTACTTAAGGAAAGACATCCTTGCTCTCGAGGCAGTGCAAAAAAGGTTCACTCGGTTAATCCCGGAGATGAGGGGGTGGTCATATGAGGAGAGGTTGGGTAGATTGGGACTCTACTCATTGGAGTTCAGAAGAATGAGAGGCGATCTTATTGAAACATATAAGATTGTGAAGGGGTTGGATCGGGTGGATGCGGGGAGGATGTTCCCGATGACGGGTGAGACGAGAACTAGGGGACATAGTCTTAGAATAAGGGGCTGCTCTTTCAAAACTGAGATGAGGAGGAACTACTTCACTCAGAGGGTGGTAGGTCCATGGAATATGCTGCCACAAAAAGCTGTAGAAGCTACAACATTAATTAAATTTAAAACAGAAATAGACAGTTTCCTAGAAGTAAAGGGCATTAAGGGTTACGGGGAGCGGGCAGGAATTTGGACATGAGTCTAGGTTCGGATCGGTCATGGCCCTGTGGGTAGTGGAGCGGGCCCAGGGACTGTGTAGCCTGATTCTGCTCCTATTTCGTGTGTGCAATTCTGTTAGATGCAGGAGATGTTTCTGTGATAGATAGTAGATTGGCGGTTAGGATCAGATCAGCCATGATCTTATTAAATGGCGGAGCAGGCTCGATGGGCCGATTGGCCTACTCCTGCTCCTATTTCTTATGTTCTTATTATGTTCTTATCTCCACCCTCAAATCTCTGCCTGTGTCACGGGCCTTCTTCTCTCCCTTACTCTCTTTTATTGATGCTCTTGTGATCAGTGTTCCCTTGAGCTTTCTCTCTCGATCCTTTTAAGCTCCCATTGCACCTGGCTCGGCTCTCTCTCTTGCTCTGGCGATCAAACATCCATTCGTATAAAGTCAGTCCGACTTCCTGATAAACAACCGGCCAATAGTTCAGACGTCTGGGATGTGCAGTCACTTCCTTAACAACCTTTGGCTTTCGAAGAATTGCAGTTTCTTTTCCTGGATTCGTTATCTGAATAGCTCCACTTAAAGTTCTCCCAGTTTTTCAAAAACCTGGAACCTCCTCACCTCCGTGAGTCTTACCTCTCTCTTGTACGTCAGCGGGATTCTAAAAACCCAAACTTAGTGCCATCCAATCACAACCACTTGCTGTGCTGTTGAAACCCTCATCCATGCCTTTGTTACCTCTAGACTTGACTATTCCAATACACTCCTGGCTGGCCTCCCACATTCCACCCTACGTAAACTCAAGGTCATCCAAATCTCGGCTGCCCCGTGTCCTAACTCGCACCAAGTCCCATTCACCCATCACCTCCAGTGCTCGCTGACCTACATTGGCTCCTGATTAAGCAGCGCCTCGATTTCAAAATTCTCACCCTTGTTTTCAAATCCCTTCATGGCCTCGGCCCTCCCTATCTCTGAGAAGTCGCACAACACCAGGTCATAGTCCAACAGTTTTATTTGAAATCACGAGCTTTCGGAGCGCTGCTCCTTCATCAGGTAAAGTGAAGGAATACAAATCAGCAAAGCATATATAGACAGAGAACAATGTGTAGCGTACAATGTCAGACGACTACAGTAAATCCTTCTGACTGCCCTCCATCACACCTCGGCAGAGATACAATCAGGCCAGTCAGGAAGGCATTACATCAAAGACTCAGCAAAATACAGCTAAGACAATGAGGTGGGGTCACAGGGTGTCCAACGTGTCAAATGCTGCAGTCTGTATGGTTAAGCTTTTAAATTAAAAAAAAAACTGGAAATCACATCTGTGAACAAGCCAACGACGACTCGAGTCTGGATGACTCTACGTCATGTAGCGTGACATGAAACCAAGATCCCGGTTGAGGCCGTCCTCATGGGTGCTGAACTTGGCTATCAGTTTCTGCTCGATGATTTTACGTTGTCGTGTGTCTCGAAGGCCGCCTTGGAGAACGTTTACCCGCAGATCCGAGGCTGAATGTCCTTGACTGCTGAAGTGTTCCCCGACTGGGAGGTAACAATCCTGCCTGGCGATTGTTGCGCAGTGTCCGTTCATACGTTGTCGCAGTGTCTGCATGGTCTCGCCGATGTACTATGCTCCGGCTCCCTATCTCTGTAATCTCCTCCTGCCCACAACCCCCGCCCCCACCCCCGAGATATCTGCGCTCCTCCAATTCTGCCCTCTTCAGCATCCCTGATTATAATCGCTCAACCTTTGGTGGCCGTGCCTTCTGTTGCCTGGGCCCTAAGCTCTGGAATTCCCTGCCTAAACCTCTCCGCCTCGCTACCTCTCTTTCCTCCTTTAAGACGCTCCTTAAAACCTACCTCTTTGACCAAGCTTTTGGTCACCTGCCCTAATTTATCCTTATGTGGATCGGTGTCAAATTTTTTGTCTTAAAATACTCCTGTGCAGCGTTTTGGGATATTTTACTACGTTAACGACGCTATTAAAATACAAGTTGTTGTTGTCTTGTCCTTTCTCCAACGCGTTTCAACATTGGTGCTGTGCCGCACTATGACCCTTCACCTTTCACCTTGGTTCCTCAGAATAAACAATACAAGGTGCCCAACATTCTATTTTACCCCACTCTTTTCTTCTCAACCCCATTTTCAACCTTTGATGCTGCTCAATTGAAGGCTGGTTGTATTTGTTTAATTAAACATTTATACATTTAATGTGTGGTTAATGCCAATTATTGTAAAATGTGTTGGCAAGGCAGTCAACACGGCATACAACCAGAGACGCCTGAGCACTCCCAGGGCAGGTACAGGGGGTTAGATACAGAGTAAAGCTCCCTCTACACTGTCCCATCAAACACTCCCAGGGCAGGTACAGCACGGGTTAGATACAGAGTAAAGCTCCCTCTACACTGTCCCATCAAACACTCCCAGGGCAGGTACAGCACGGGTTAGATACAGAGTAAAGCTCCCTCTACACTGTCCCATCAAACACTCCCAGGGCAGGTACAGCACGGGTTAGATACAGAGTAAAGCTCCCTCTACACTGTCCCATCAAACACTCCCAGGGCAGGTACAGCACGGGTTAGATACAGAGTAAAGCTCCCTCTACACTGTCCCATCAAACACTCCCAGGGCAGGTACAGCACGGGTTAGATACAGAGTAAAGCTCTCTCTACTTCAACAAACCTGGAACATCTATGCACAACATTCGGTTCAAAACCTTTATTTCGGTGTCTTGTTGATTCATCATCATTCGCGCATCTGATAGCAAACCTGGGAGATGGCATCACATGTATTCAACAAGGTTAATCACACTTGACTGTGGGGCAATGCACATCACTCCAACTTCATGTCGATCACCGGTGAGGTCCATTCGGATATTGGTGTCAATACCACAAGGTTGTGCAGAGCCTCACTGGACTGAAGGGTGGTTCGAAGGTCAGCCTCTAACACTGTCGCCTCAATTCCCTGACCAGGCTCTCCTTCCAGCAGAGAAGGTTAAGGGGAGATTTAATAGAGCTGTTCAAAATTATTCGGGGTTTGGACCTCAGGACTTTCCGACTGGGACACAAGAGTGAGCCAAGCCGACTGCCTTTTAAAAAAATCTCCCGTTGCTATTGGTTTATATTGCATTGTCTCATACTGATGATGTCACACTTGATACTTGTGGCCACTTCTGGTCTCCATATTATAAAAAGCATCGAGAGGCACTGGAGAAGGTGCAAAAAAGATTCACAAGGATGATACCAGAACTGAGAGGTTACAACTATCAGGAAAGATTGAACAGGCTGGGGCTCTTTTCTCTAGAAAAGAGAAGGCTGAGGGGCGACCTGATAGAGGTCTGTAAGATTATGAAGGGGTTCGATAGGGTAGACGTAGAGGAGATGTTTCCACTTGTGGGGGAGACCAGAACTAGGGGCCATCAATATCAGATCGTCACTAATAAATCCAATAGTGAATTCAAGAGAAACCTCTTTACCCAGAGAGTGGTGAGAATGTGGAACTCGCTACCACAGGGAGTGGTTGAGGCGAAGAGTTGATGCATTTAAGGGGAAGCTAGATAATCAAATGAGGGAGAAAGGAATAGAAGGTTATGGTGATAGGGTGAGATGAAGAGGGTGGGAGGAGGCTGGTGTGGAGCATAAACACCGGCACGGACCAGTTGGGCCGAATGGCCTGTTTCAGTGCTGTAAATACTGTGTAATATGTAGCTCGGTAGAGTAAATAAGGAGAAACTGTTTCTAGTGGCAGGATGGACGGTAACCAGAGGACACAAATTGAAGGTCATTGGGAAAAGAACCAGAGGGGGAGATGAGGAGAATTATTTCACGCAGCGAGTTGTTGTGATCTGGAACGCGCTGCCTGAAAGGGCGGTGGAAGCAGATTCAATAATAACTTGCAAAAGGGGAATTGGAGAAATACCTGAAAAGGAGAAATTCGCAGGGCTGTGGGGAAAGAGCAGGGGAGTGTGGGACTAATTGGAGAGCTCGTTCAAAGAGCTGGCACAGGCACGCTGGGCCGAATGGCCTCCTCCTGTGACTCTATGTTCCCCAGTAGCGAGGGGCTACATCGGCAGCAGGGCCTTGCAGTTGTGTGCGCAACTTTGGGATCCGAACGGTAAAGGAGCTTGATCCATTGGAGCGGGTTGAGAAACCAGTGACAAGGATGAGTCCAGGAACTGAGGCGCTAACGTTACGTTGGGAGAGTCACCATAGACTTGCTTCCTGCAGAGAATAGACTGAGAGGGGGCAGGGGACAGGATTTCAACGTGCTGAAAGCAACTTACATGGAAACCATGGGCTGAGTGCACAGCAAGAGGACACAAGTAGAAAGTGAGATTCAACCAAGGCTCCCAGATACAGAGGAACAGGACGAGGCCATTCAGCCCCTCGAGCCTGTTCAATGAGATCATGGCTGATCTGTGACCTAACTCCGTATACCCGCCTTTGCCCCATATTCCTTAACACCTTTGGTTAACAAAAATCTATCAATCTCAGATTTAAAATTAACAATTAACCCAGCATCAATTGCCGTTTTGTGGAAGAGAGTTCCAAACTTCTACCACCCTTTGTGTGTCGAAGTGTTTCCTAACTTCACTCCTGAAAGGTCTGGCTCTAATTTTTAGACTATGCCCCCTAGTCCTAGAATCCCCCAACGAGCAGCACCAGTTAATGTTCTGTCAATGAACCCCTTTGGAGAAGATCTAGGTAGAAATGAGATTGAGAGTTAGAAGGACAAGTACAGATAAAAATGGTCAAATGTTGTGTCGAAGATGTTGGTTCCTTGGACCATGAAGATGAGGAAGCGACTGATTGAGGACGGATGACGTGGGGTACAACACTCAGTAGATGTTTTGGAGTCTGGGCAGATTCACGCCTTGGGATAAGGATTCGCACAACACCAGGTTATAGTCCAACAGCTTTATTTGAAATCACAAGCTTTCGGAGCGCTGCTCCTTCTTCAGGTGAAGTGAAGAGATGCATATAGGCACAGCATATATAGTCAGCGAACACTGCCAGATGATTACAGTTAATCTTTCCAACTGCCCTTTATCACACCTCGGCAGAGAGATAATCACGGCAATCAAAGGTGTGGATGGTGTCCAACCAGGTCAGTCAGGAAAACATTGCATCAAAGACAATGAGGTGGGGTCACACGGGGTCAAATGTGGCAGATGCTGGGGTCTGTATGGAAAACAAAAAACTTTGATGTAATGTTTTCCAGACTGACCTGTTTGGACACCATCCACACCTTTGATTGCCGTGATTATCTCTCTGCCGAGGTGTGATAAAGGGCAGTTGGAAAGATGAACTGTAATCATCTGGCAGTGTTCTCTGACTATATATGCTGTGCCTATATGCATTTCTTCACTTCACCTGACGAAGGAGCAGCGCTCCGAAAGCTTGTGATTTCAAATAAAGCTGTTGGACTATAACCTGGTGTTGTGCGACTTCTCACATTTGTCCACCCCAGTCCAACACCAGCATCTCCACATCTTGGGATAAGGAGACATTCTGCACAAACTCAGGAGACGCAATGGTTTGGAAGTAGAGTCCACGTTGGAGTGGATTGTATATGGTCCGTTGAAGGAATGGCCTCGAAGCACCAAATGGCCGTCGCTCATTCTACCCTCTCTTGGCTCATACAACTGATAAATACCAGCAACCCAAACGATTGGAAAATTCAGTTTGGCTCATTTCATGCTTGCCAAAAATTAACACTGCAATTTCATAAATTAAGAGAGTTGTCCAACTTAGTTCGAGGTTTAAAAATCGGAAATTTCGATGAACATGAAAGGCGAATTAGAGTCTTTCATTTCCAACCGGATAGTTTTGATGTAGAAGATGCCGCTGCCAAACGTTCCGGTACCTTCTGTCTCGCCACGACCACACCACCCCCTCGTGGTGATAATGGCACAGGACCCACTTCTTCAGAGCTTTGACTGGAATAACCAGGCCAGGCTGGCAGCCAGGGCGATCCCACCGAAACGTAGGAGGGTGTCGACGGAGGGCAACGCGCCCATTAGCCAGGAGCTCTCCGTCGGGGTGAGCGAGTCCTCAGCCGGAGGTGGTTCTGGCTGGAGGATTTCATCCGTGGTAATTTTTCCGAGCTCATGCAATATCTGTAAATATGGAGACATTATTTTCTTGTTTACTTTCTTCTTAAGAACCTAAGAAATAGGAGCAGGAGTCGGCCACACGGCCCCTCGAGCCTGCTCCGCCATTCAATAAGATATTGGCTGATCTTCGACCTCAACTCCACTTTCCCGCCCGATCTCCATATCCTTTGATTCCCTTAATATTCAAAATCTATCATCTCAGCCTTGAATATACTCAAAGACTGAGCCTCCACAGCCCTCTGGGGTAGAGAATTCCAAAGATTCACCACCCTCTGAGTGAAGAAATTTCTCCTCATCTCAGTCTTAAATGGCCGAGCCCTTATCCTGAGACTGTGCCCCCTGGTTCTAGACTCTCCAGCCAGGGGGGAAACAGCCTCTCAGCATCTACCCTGTCAATCCCCCTCAGAGTCGTCTATGTTTCAATGAGATCACCTCTCATTCTTCTAAACTCCAGAGAGTATAGGCCCATTCTACTCAATCTTGTGACAGATTCACACAAGTAATTGGGCCATGGAGCATCTGAGTTAACAAGATAGGCTGAAAGAGTTGGGACTCTACACTTTCGAAAAGCGTAGACTTAGAGGGGGATCTGAGTGAGGTTTATAAGATAAGGAAGGGAACAGATTGTGTCCCAGCTGACAAGTTTGTTCCAATTAAATAGGTTAGGGCGGACCGAGGGTCACAATTTGAAGTTGTACAAGGCCAGATCTCGGTTTGATGTCAGGCGGTGGTTCTTTCCCCAGAGAATAGTGGACCTCAGGAACAGGCTGCCCTCTCGTGCGGTGGATGCTGAGTCGCTGAATTCCTTCAAATGAGAGCTGGGCCTGTTTCTGGGCAGGGGCGGAGATCAGCTCTTACAGAAGGGTGGGTACTGCAGGGAATTCAGGGCCAGAGTGATCTCCTGGACTAGTTTCCATCGCCTGGATGGGTCGGAGAGGAATTTCCCAGATTTTCTTTACCCCAAATGGGCCTGGGTTCTTTTATCTGTTTTTTTCGCCTCTCCCAGGAGACCACAAGGTATCACAATTGTGTGGGACAGGTTGGATGGACCAGAGGGTCTTCACCTGCCTGTCACTCTTGGTATGTTCGTGCCAGGTTCAATCGCCAGTCTGTGACCAGTTAGCCGATTACAGCCAAGCAGCAATGGGGGCCCTACAATTGACCTCAGGAGCTCTTGACCTCAGGGGGCAACAATCACACCTGTTAAATACGCAATGCCCCCCCCCGCCCCTGCTGGAAAGTTGGGCAAAGACTGTATTGGGGCTCAGCTGTGAAAATTCGCACAGCTCTCCCTCAGTACTGCCCCAGAGTGACAGCCTAGCTTATGTGCTCAAGTCCTAGAGTGGGGACTGCTAGTCACGCACCAGCTCAAACCACCAGGGATTGGACAGTCAGACACCATCCAAACCACCAGGGATTGGACAGTCAGACACCATCTCAAACCAACAGCGATTGGACAGTCAGACACCATCTCAAACCAACAGCGATTGGACAGTCAGACACCATCTCAAACCAACAGGGATTGGACAGTCAGACAACATCTCAAACCAACAGGGATTGGACAGTCAGACACCATCTCAAACCAACAGCGATTGGACAGTCAGACACCATCTCAAACCACCAGGGATTGGACAGTCAGACACCATCTCAAACCAACAGGGATTGGACAGTCAGACACCATCTCAAACCCACAGCGATTGGACAGTCACTCAGCATCTCAAACCAACAGGGACTGGACAGTCAGACACCATCTCAAACCCACCAGGGATTGGACAGTCACTCAGCATCTCAAGCCAACAGGGATTGGACAGTCAGACACCATCTCAAACCACCAGGGATTGGACAGTCACACACCAGCTCTAACCCACCAGGGATTGGACAGTCACACACCATCTCAAACCCACCAGGGATTGGACAGTCACACACCATCTCAAACCCAACAGGGATTGGACAGTCAGACACCATCTCAAACCACCAGGGATTGGACAGTCACACACCATCTCTAACCAACAGGGATTGGACAGTCAGACACCATCTCAAACCACCAGGGATTGGACAGTCAGACACCATCTCAAACCACCAATGATTGGACAGTCAGACACCATCTCAAACCACCAGGGATTGGACAGTCAGACACCATCTCAAACCAACAAGGGATTGGACAGTCACACACCATCTCAAACCACCAGGATTGGACAGTCAGACACCATCTCAAACCACCAGGATTGGACAGTCACACACCATCTCAAACCAACAGGGATTGGACAGTCAGACACCATCTCAAACCAACAATGATTGGACAGTCACACACCATCTCTAACCAACAATGATTGGACAGTCACACACCATCTCTAACCAACAATGATTGGACAGTCATAAACTCTGCCAACATTCCCCCCAAATCCACAACTCAGAAGAGGTCCACTCACCTCGCGAGCTGCCCTCTCGCCCGACTGCACCGCACCATCCATGTACCCAACCCACTGATCGGCCAATTCCGTCCCCGCAAAGTGGATTCTGCCAACAGGTTGGCGCAGGGCTCTGGAGAATGAGCGACAGAGCATTTAGTCATCGGTGTGGGTCAGACAGCGCACAAGGGAGTCAGAGAGTGTTCACTTAACCAGAGCGCGGGCTGCAAGAGGACAAGATCAAGCCTCGCACGTGAACATCCAATGGGGAGGTGCCAAGGGCTCCCCCAGTGGCTCAATGAGTAATTGCACCACATCCTGATGAGGATGCTCCCAGTTAGGACGCTTGGTGTGGTGCTGGGTTAGCCATGGTGGTGCCAAAATTGACCTTGGTATTCCTGGGCAAAGGAAGGGAAAACATATGCTGGGAATCGCGCTCTTGATCCAATGGGTATGTGAGGACGTTGGCACCTTGCGTGTCCATGGGGGCTTCTCCCAGTTGCCCACTGTAACCCGCCATGGGCTATCTTCTGCCGAGGTTACAGAAGCTGATGTTCTGCCTCGCGGAAAGTCTACCCTTGGGTGAGGATGGCATTACCGTGATTCCCAAAGGGCGAGAAAAAAAATCAGCAAATGCTTGTAGCGGAAGACTCGCATTTCTCCAGCGCCTTTCACCACCTCAGGACGTCCCAAAGCACTTTACAGCCAATGAAGTACTTGTGAAGAGTACTCACTGTTGTAATGTAGGAAAGGCAGCAGCCAATTAGTGTACAGCAAGCTTCCAAAAACAACAATGAGATAATGAACAGGTAATCTGCTTTTAGTTGTTGATTGAGGGATAAATATTGGCCCAGGACATCGGGAATAACTCCCCTGCTCTTCTTCAAAATAGTGCCATGGGATCTTTTACGTCCACCTGAGAGAGCAGACGGGCCCTCGGTTTAACATCTCATCCAAAAGACGGCACCTCCAACAGTGCAGCCCTCCCTCAGTACTGCTCCTCTGACAGTGCAGCCCTCCCTCAGTACTGCTCCTCTGACAGTGCAGCGCTCCCTCAGTACCTCCCCTCCGACAGTGCGGCGCTCCCTCAGTACTGCCCCTCCGACAGTGCGGCGCTCCCTCAGTACCTCCCCTCCGACAGTGCGGCGCTCCCTCAGTACTGCCCCTCCGACAGTGCGGCGCTCCCTCAGTACTGCCCCTCCGACAGTGCGGCGCTCCCTCAGTACTGCCCCTCCGACAGTGCGGCGCTCCCTCAGTACTGCCCCTCCGACAGTGCGGCGCTCCCTCAGTACTGCCCCGCCGACAGTGCGGCGCTCCCTCAGTACTGCCCCTCCGACAGTGTGGCGCTCCCTCAGTACTGCACTGGAGTGTCAGTGTGGATTTTGTGTTCAGGTCTCTGGAGTGGGACTTGTGATGAGACAGCTCAGAGGCACGTTGCATTAAACCGGGAGCCTTCTGTGCCTCACACTGTTTGCTTTTGTGCCTCCAGTTAACCACATTATTCACTTGGAATTGAAGTGTAGAATGGTATGTTAATGTTTGTGCCAGAGATTCTTCCCACATAGAGTGCATCTCATTTGTGCCGTTAGGGAGAGTCACAAAGCGAAGGCTAAACGTGCCTCCCTCGAAAGCAAGGAACGGCGTGAAATGTCGACAGGCAATGCCACCGCACTGTCCTGTTAATGTGACCACTGTCGCAGGAACACCAGAGATTGTTCCCTAGTGTGTGGGAACTAATAAAGGTGAAAACCCTTCAATGCTAATGAGTAGTGAATTAAGCTCTTAAGAATTTTGGCAAAGCAATAAGGCACAGTATTATATCTTTGATGCATTTTCGTTTAAAAAATAACTCCCTATCGCTGTAACCTCCTCCTGTTCTACAACCCTCTGAGCAATGTTCCCTGTGAGCTGGGCTTTGTTGTGCGTGGCCTGTTCCTTTAAATGCGCGGCCCCTTTAAATTTCTGCGCTTCAGGGGTATTTACAATGGAAAAGCCGGTGAGCGGCCAGATCGGGACCTTTGAGATTACTGCAAGGCCGCGCACCTTAGCAGGAACATTGCGCTCCGAGATCTCTACACTGCTCTAACTCCCACCCTCTTGAGCATCCCCGCTTTCCATCGCTCCACCATTGGCGGCCGTGCCTTCAGCTGCCTGGGCCCTAAGCTCTGGAATTCCCTCCCTAAACCTCTCCGCCTCTCTCTCCTCCTTTAAGACGCTCCTTAAAACCTACCTCTTTGACCAAGCTTTTGTTCATCTGCCCTAATATCTCCTTATGTGGCTCGGTGTCAAATTTTGTTTGATAATCGCTCCTGTGAAGAGCCTTGGGTACGTTTTACTGTGTTAAAGGCGCTGTATAAATGCAAGATGTTGTTGTTGATTTTAGTTGCCCAGTAAAACAAAGACTGATGGTTAGAAAAAGGACAAGGTACATGAGATGGTACCTGGGCAGGTCCTTCACCCTGGATCACCAGGAATTCAGTGTATTCTCTGTACTGGACCATCAGGGATTGAGTGCTACCTCAGCATTTGCTTAACTCTCTGTTCAGTGTCTTTATTGCAACCGGTGGTTTAAAAAAAGGATTCGAAGGGGAAAAAAAGTGCATTTTAGGAATGAGACAGTAGGAAGTGCAACTCAGGATCTTGGCTTGGCTGAACTCACTCTCCAAAGGAAGTAAGGACTCCCGGACCAAAATAGCTTGAATAACATCCCCCAGAGTAGGTCTCCTCCATCCAATTCTTCTCAACGTAGGCTTTAGGCTAAG
>JASTWF010001351.1:0-45000 GCA_030390025.1 Squalus acanthias | reverse complement strand
CGGGTTAGGTTGATTTGGCTATGATAAATTGACCCTTAGAGTGAGTGAGTGAGTGTGTGTGCGTGAGTGAGACAGTGTGTGGGTGAGTGAGTGTGTGTGAGTGAGCGAGCGAGTGTGAGTGCGTGAGTAAGACAGGGTGAGTGAGCGAGAATGCGAGTGAGTGTGTGATTAAGCCTGTGTGTGAGTGAGCGAGCGTGAGCGTGTGAGTGTGTGTGTGTGTGAGTGAGCGAGTGTGTGAGTGAGCGAGTGTGTAAGTGAGCGAGTGTGTGAATAAGCGAGTGAGTGAGTGTGTGTGTGTGTCAGTGAGTGAGCGAGCATGAGTGTGTGAGCAAGCCAGTGTGTGTGTGAGTGAGTGAGCGTGTGAGTGAGTGAGCGAGCGAGTGTGTGAGCAAGCCTGTGTGAGCGAGTGAGTGTGTGAGAGAGCGAGCATGTGTGTGAGCGAGCGTGTGAGTGTGTGTTTGTGAGTGAGTGAGCGAGTGTGTATGTTTGTGACTGAGCGAGCGTGTGAGTGAGTGAGCGAGTGTGTGAGTGGGCAACACGGTGGCATAGTGGTTAGCACTGTTACCTCACAGCGCCAGGAACCCGGGTTCGAATCCAGCCTCGGGTGACTGTCTGTGTGGAGTTTGCACATTCTCCCCGTGTCTGCGTGGGTTTCCTCCGGGTGCTCCGGTTTCCTCCCACAGTCCAAAGATGTGCGGGTTAGGTTGATTTGGCTATGATAAATTGACCCTTAGAGTGAGTGTGTGTGAGTGAGCGGCCATTGGGTGAGGACAGGCTGGGTCACCCTGAGCTACTGCAGAACCTGCCAATGTTTTGTCATCTGCCATATTTCCTGTTAGTCACTTACATCCCAGTGCTGGTATTTTACCCTCTCCCATTCAGGGGTATCTTTGAATGCCCCGCACAAGAAAAGATATCTCTCTCATACAAACCCCCGCTCACCCATCAGTGTCCCCCTCAGTCTCCTTCCTTCCCCCCCGCCCCCGCGACACCAACCTACGGGTCCTCATTTCAACCCCCTCCACAGTCTGATCACGCCTCACCTCCTCCGGGCGCACCTCCCATCCTCAATCCTCCACTCCTCCCCACTCTGCTCCGTGTCAGCTGTGACTCAGTGGGCAGCACTCTCTCTCTCTCGCCTCTGAGTCAGAAGGCTGCGGATTCAAGCCCCACTCCAGAGACTCGAGCATTAAAATCCATGCTGACACTGAGGGAGTGCAGCACTGCCGGAGGTGCCCGCCTTTCGGACGAGACGTTAAAACCGAGGCCCCGTCCGCTCCCTCAGGTGGACGTGCAAGATCCCATGGCACTGTTGGATAGAAGATCAGGGGGAGTTCTCCCCGATAATCCTGGGCCAATACTTAATCCTCAATTAACACCTAAATCTGATTATCCGGCCATTATCACATTGCCGTTCGTGGGAGCTTGCTGTGCGCGGATTGGCCGCTCTGTTGCCTGCGTTCCAACGGTGACCGCACTTCATTGGCTGTGAAGAGCTTTGGGGTGTTGTGAAAGGTGCGATACAAATGCAAGTTGTTTCGATCTATTTTACTGCAAGCAGATGGTTCAAGAAACCCCTGGAATGCCATGGTACCTCAGCCCCATCCTTCAAAAGGCCTCTGACAGCCGCTCTCTCTCTCTCTCTCTCTCTCCCGACCGTATTTGGGGCCTGCTCATTAATCGCTGCTGTGTGTGACCCTCCTCTCCCATTAATCTCTCCCCCGCAACCCCCCTCTGTAAATGGCTCTGGAGATGTTCTTTTTTCCACATGGGGGGGCAGGGGAGAACTATTCTTAAAATATAAGTTGCCGCTTGCGTTAGACACTGGAGAGGTCATTGATGGCCGGCTACTTGCTGAGACTCCGCTCGGCAACACATTCCTAGAGACGTCAAAGCCTGTCCGATAAAAGCTAAAAATACCCTTCAAGTGTTTGTTTTTTAGGTCGTTGCCATGACGTCAGAGCGATCCTTCCTTGCAGCAGGCTGCGGCCGTCAGGGCTGTCAGCCCAGGGCTCAGCCTGTTTACCTTCCTGCGACAGGAGCTCGGCACTCTGCAAGCTGTTCCGCAGGGAGCACAATCAAGAGCAGTGGAGTGGGGGGGGCGGGGGGAAACCACCACCGGCCATCCCGAAGCGCCTTACGGCCAATTAAGTACTTTATTGCAGTGCGGCCGCTGTTGTGATGTAGCTGACGCGGCCGTCGATTTGCGCACAGCAAGCTCCCGCAAGGCCCGGCGCAGATTCGATGGGCCGAATGGCCTCCTGCCGCGCAGCTCTATTCTATGATTCTTCATTGGTGTCAGCTCAGTGGGCAGCACTCTCTCTCGCCTCTGAGTCAGAAGGTCGTGGGTTCAAGTCCCCACTCGAGGGACTTGAGCCCATCCAGCTAGGCTGACACTCCCAGTGCAGTACTGAGGGAGCGCCGCACTGTCGGAGGGGCAGTACTCAGGGAGCGCCGCACTGTCGGAGGGGCAGTACTGAGGGAGCGCCGCACTGTCGGAGGGGCTGTACTGAGGGAGCGCCGCACTGTCGGAGGGGCGGTACTGAGGGAGTGCCGCACTGTCGGAGGGGCGGTACTGAGGGAGCGCCGCACTGTCGGAGGGGCGGTACTGAGGGAGCGCCGCACTGTCGGAGGGGCAGTACTGAGGGAGCGCCGCACTGTCGGAGGGGCGGTACTGAGGGAGTGCCGCACTGTCGGAGGGGCAGTACTGAGGGAGTGCCGCACTGTCGGAGGGGCAGTACTGAGGGAGCGCGGCACTGTCGGAGAGGCAGTACTGAGGGAGCGCCGCACTGTCGGAGGGGCAGTACTGAGGGAGCGCCGCACTGTCGGAGGGGCAGTACTGAGGGAGCGCCGCACTGTCGGAGGTGCCATCTTTCAGATGAGACGTTAAACCGACGCTCCATCTGCTTTCTCAGGTGGACGTAAAAGATCCCATGGCACTATTTTGAAGAAGAGCAGGGGGGAGTTCTCCCCGGTGTCCTGGGCCAATATTTATCCCTCGACCAACATAACAAAAACAGATGATCTGGCCATTATCACATTGCTGTTTGCGGGAGCTTGCTGTGCGCAAATTGTCTGCCACATTTCCCACATTACAAGTGACTATACTTCAAAAAGTACTTCATTGGCTGTAAAGCGCTTTGGGACGTCCGGTGGTCATGAAAGGCGCTATAAAAATGCAAGTCTTGCTTTCTTTCTTTTTTGTGCATCCCCCTCTTCCTTCGGTCCACCATTGGCGGCCGTGCCTTCAGCTGCCTGGGCCCCAATCTCCGGAAATCCCTCCCTAAACCTCTCCGCCTCTCTCTCTCCTCCTTTAAGATGCTGCTTAAAACCGACCTCGCTGGCCAAGCTTTTGGTCACCTCTCCCTATAAAATCTCCTTCTTTTGCTCGGTGCTGGATTACGCTCCGGGAGGTTTTACTCCGTTAAAGGCGCTCTATGAATGCATGTTGTTGTTGTTGTTGTTGTAGAAAGCCCTGATGGGGAAGGGGCAGGTGCAGCCACTGTGAGGCTCATCCATGCGATGCTGAGGCCAGTCACAGAACCCATCAGCCAGGGTTCCAGCACCCAATCACTATCCGCTGGGCCCTGCTGGGGAATGTACATGTGTCAGACCCTCGGGTGAGCACAGGATCCGGGTCAGCTGCGACGCCCCCACAGTCAAATAGCCCCGCTGACATTCACTGTCCAGACTCACTGTCCTGGACAGGTCTGATGAATGGTGACATGGCAGAGGTACAGGAGGATTACAAATGTCCATGAGACTTTGCCGGAGCAAAGAAGGGGATAAATATCAGAACGTTTTCTTCGCCGTGACAGCTCTGTGTGTGTGTGTGTGAGAGGGAGAGCAGGTCTATTTCAGAATGAGTGTGTGTGAGTACGAGATTGAGTGCGTGTGAGTACGAGAGTGACTGCCTGTGTATTCTACAAGATGCACTGCAGCAACTCGCCAAGGCTTCTTCGGCAGCACCTCCCAAACCCGGGACCTCTTCCACCTAGAAGGACAAGGGCAGCAGGCGCATGGGAACACCACCACCTCCAAGTTCCCCTCCAAGTCACACACTATCCTGACTTGGAAATATATCGGCCGTTCCTTCATCGTCGCTGGGTCAAAATCCTGGAACTCCCTCCCTAACAGCACTGTGGGAGCACCTTCACCACACGGACTGCAGCGGTTCAAGAAGGCGGCTCACCACCACCTTCTCGAGGGCAACTAGGGATGGGCAATAAATGCCGGCCTTGCCAGCGAAGCCCATGAATGAATAACAAAAATGTGTCTTGAGTCTGTGTGTGTGACTGAGTACAAATGTGCGTGGGTGTCATGAGTGAGAGGCTGTGTCAGTGAGTATGAGTGTGAGAGTGTGTGTGTATTAGTGCGAGAGATTAAGGGCTGGATTTTACCAGCCCTGAGGAGGCGGGTTTGGAGGCGGGACTGCTGGGAAAGTCAAAAAGAATGGGAGCGGGTCCCGAACCCGCTCCCAACCCACCTCCAATCAATCTTCCCGGGAGTCGGGTCCCCAATTTGCGCAGGGACCTGAATCCTAGTGGTGGGAAGAGGATTATAGGCACTTAATTGCCTGTTAACAGGCAGTTAAGAGGCTTTTTCCAATTTTTTGACTACTGCTGCGGGCTTCCTGACGTCGGGGAACCCCGCCAGGGTAAGTGAGGCGTGCTGTGGGTCTGTTGATATGTTTGTGTTTGGATGGCAGCTGCAGAAGTGGTGTGAAGGATGCAATGGGACACTGGTGAGTATCAGAGGTAAGGAAAAGTTGTGAAAGTAATTTTTAATGTGGTTAGATGTTTCTGCAGGTGACAAGCTGTGAGGTGTTTGTGTGGCCTCATCTCATCGGGAGAAGTGACAGATGGCTTCTGCAATCTCAGCTGCAGCTGCCATCTGTTTTATCCTGAAGAGAGTAATTGGAGAGCCTTGGTGCAAGGGCTCACCACTGGACAGTGGTTGTCTGTGTTTGACACCAACTCAATGCTGTCAAACACTGTCAAATCATCTGTCAAAAGTTTATGGTTCATGTGCCTTTAAGAAAACCGGCAGATGAAGCGTCATCCACTGACGTCATCTGACACCGGCTTTCCCTTAATTGGCCGGCAGGGCGGGCTTAACAAGGCCAGTCAGGGCAAAATAGCGTCTGTTCGTCAGATGTCGCTGGGGGCGGGACTAGAACCCGGAAGGCAGCAGTCCCGCCCCCAACTCGTCTCGGTCAGTAAAATCCAACCCTAAGGGCTGGATTTTGTCAATGGGGACGTGATGGAGGCGGGACTCCCACTTTTTGGGTCGTAGTCCCGCCTCCATCGACTTGTGGCCAACCCACTGTATTTTCCCTTGATTGACCTTGTTAGCCCACCCAGCGGGCTCAGCAGGCCAATCAAGGGTCCCTTGGATACAGGTGACGTCAGCCATTGAAATTTCATCTGTCAAGAGCTTTTGACAGATGAAATTTCAGCGTTCGACAGCTCTGTGAAGCTGTCAAACACTGACAATATGATTTCTACCGTGAGTCCCTGTACTTAGACTCAGATAGAAATCAATCCAGCACAGAAAGCAGAGACTGCAGCTTTTGACAGCTCTGCGGCCATTCTGCTTTCTGTGCCGTGGATGTGAGGGACTCCCGACACCTTAAGGAAGCTAGCCCGCAGGACAAATTAAGGTAAGTAAAAGTTCTTAAAACACTTTACACACACCAAACACACTTACCTCTGCACTCATGCATCCATCACTCACCTGCACACCGGACATCTCCACCCCTCCAAGCCCTCCAGACCGACGGTCCGCCTCGCTAAATCGGCGTGGTTCGGACCTGTCGGGAAGCCCACACTTCAGGGTTAAAATTGGGATTAGGCAAAAAACTGCCTGTTAACTACCTGTTAACAGGCAGTTTATTGGCACTGATCCCCTTCCCTGCCTCGGGGAGGCGACTCCCAGCACAGGTTGGGTACCCGCCTCCTGGGAAACTGGCTTGGAGGTGGGTTGGGGGCGGGATGGGTTTGGGACCCGCCGAATCTGCTATTTTCCCACCCCACACGCCTCCAAACCCACCTCCACGGATCCATGAAAATTCTGCCCGTGTATGAGTGCATGAGGGAGTGAGTGTGTGTGAGTGCATGAGTATGTTCGACTGCTTGAGGGAGTAGTGTGCATGAATGAGTGCAGGAACACAAACGCACAAGAGTGAGTGTGTGAGCACAAGTGTGCAAGAGGAAGTGTGTGTCTGATCAGTAGTCCTTACCTTACCGCGTGCTATTTGCAACTGAGACAGAGCTCCTAGCACTGCACACGATAGTCCATGGCCTCCCCCCACACCTTGTCAACAGGACCCTCAGACAGCAACACGATAAATACACAACCAAACACGTAGGTTAACAAGGCCATCAAAAAGCAAATCGAAGCACCGGGGTTCATTCCTGGAGTGCTAGAACGGGAAAGTTCTGTTAAACACGGATAAAATCTTGGTTAGATCACACTTGGAGCACCGTGAACAGTTCTGGTCTTCATATTATAAAACGGGATTTAGAGGCACTGGAGAAGGTGCACACAAGACTTATTAGAATGACACCAGGACCGAGAGGTTATAACCATCAGGAAAGACTGAACAGGCTGAGGCTCTTTTCTCTAGAAAAGAGAAGGCTGAGGGGACGACCTGATAGAGGTCTTTAAGATTATGAAGGGGTTCGATAGGGTGAACGTAGAGAAGATGTTTCCACTTGTGGGGGAGACCAGAACTAGAGGCCATCAATATCAGATAGTCACTAATAAATCCAATAGGGAATTCAGGAGAAACTTCTTTACCCAGAGAGTGGTGAGAATGTGGAACTCGCTACCACAGGAGTGGTTGAGGCGAATAGCAGAGATGCATTTAACGAGAAGCTGGATGAACACATGAGGGAGAAAGGAATAGAAGGAGAGGCTGATGGGGTGAGATGAGGAAGGATGGGAAGAGGCTGGTGTGGAGCATAAACACTGGCACGGACCAGTTGGGCCGAATGACCTGTTTCTGTGCTGTCAATACGGTGTAATACCCTATAGATTACTCTGTATCTAACCCGTGCTGTACCTGCCCTGGGAGTGTTTGATGGGACAGTGTAGAGGAAGCTTTACTCTGTATCTAACCTGTGCTGTACCTGCCCTGGGAGTGTTTGATGGGACAGTGTAGAGGGAGCTTTACGCTGTATCTAAACTGTGCTGTAGCGGCCCTGGGAGTGTTTGATGGGACAGTGTAGAGGGAGCTTTATTCTGTATCTAACCCGCGCTGTAGCTGCCCTGGGTGTGTTTGATGGGACAGTGTAGAGGGAGCTTTACGCTGTATCTAACCCGTGCTGAACCTGCCCTGGGAGTGTTTGATGGGACAGTGTAGAGGGAGCTTTACTCTGTATCGAACCCTGCGCTGTACCTGTCCTGGGAGTGTTTGATGGGACAGTGTAGAGGGAGCTTTACTCTCTATCAAACCCTGTGCTGTACCTGTCCTGGGAGTGTTTGATGGGACGGCGTAGAGGGAGCTTTACTCTCTATCAAACCCTGTGCTGTACCTGCCCTGGGAGTGTTTGATGGGACAGTGTAGAGGGAGCTTTAAATCACAGAATCCCCACAGTGCAGATAGAGGCCATTTTGGCCCATCGAGCCTGCACCGACACATATCCCACCCTATCCCCGTAACCCCACATATTTAATCCCCCCTAACACTAAGGGTCAATTTATCATAGCCAAATCAACCTAACCCACACATCTTTGGACTGTGGGAGGAATACCGGAGGACCCGGAGGAAACCCACGCAGACACGGGGAGAATGTGCAAACTCCACACAGACAGTCACCCAAGGCCGGATTCGAACCTGGGTCCCTGGCGCTGTGAGGCAACAGTGCTAACCACTATACCACCGTGCTGCCCATCTACTGCTGTATCTAACCTGTGCTGTAGCGGACCTGGGAGTGTTTGATGGGACAGTGCAGATGGAGCTTTATTCTCTATCGAACCCTGTGCTGTACCTGTCCTGGGAGTGTTTGATGGGACGGTGTAGAGGGAGCTTTACTCTGTATCTAACCCGTGGGGTACCTGACCCTGGGAGTGTTTGATGGGATAGTGTACAGGGAGCTTTATTCAGTATCTAACCCGCGCTGTACCTGTCCTGGGAGTGTTTGATGGGACGGGGTAGAGGGAGCTTTACTCTGTATCTAACCCGTGCTGTACCTGCCCTGGGAGTGTTTGATGGGCCAGTGTAGAGGGACCTTTAATCTGTATCTAAACCGTGCTGTACCTGCCCTGGGAGTGTTTGATGGGACTGTGTAGAGGGAGCTTTACTCTGTATCTAACCCGTTCTTTACCTGCCCTGGGAATGTTTGATGGGACAGTGTAGAGGGAGCTTTACTCTGTATCTAACCCGTGCTGTACCTGCCCTGGGAGTGTTTGATGGGCCAGTGTAGAGGGACCTTTAATCTGTATCTAAACCGTGCTGTACCTGCCCTGGGAGTGTTTGATGGGACGGTGTAGAGGGAGCTTTACGCTGTATCTAACCTGTGCTGTACCTGCCTTGGGAGTGTTTGATGGGACAGTGTAGAGGGAGCTTTACTCTGTATCTTACCTGTGCTGTACCTGCCCTGGGAGTGTTTGATGGGGACAGTGTAGAGGGAGCTTTATTCTGTATCTGACCCGCGCTGTAGATGCCCTGGGAGTGTTTGATGGGACTGTGTAGAGGGAGCTTTACTCTGTATCTAACCTGTGCTGTAGCGGCCCTGGGAGTTTTTGATGGGACAGTGTAGAGGGAGCTTTATTCTGTATCTAACCCACGCTGTAGCTGCCCTGGGAGTGTTTGATGGGACTGTGTAGAGGGAGCTTTACTCTGTATCTAACCCGTTCTTTACCTGCCCTGGGAGTGTTTGATGATGCAGTGGAGAGGGAGCTTTACTCTGTATCTAAACCGTGCTGTACCTGCCCTGGGAGTGTTTGATGGAACAGTGTAGAGGGAACTTTACTCTGTATCTAACCCGTGCTGTACCTGCCCTGGGAGTGTTTGACGGGACAGTGTAGAGGGAGCTTTACTCTGCATCTAACCCGTGCTGTAGCGGCCCTGGGAGTGTTTGATGGGACAGTGTAGAGGGAGCTTTACTCTGTATCTAACCCGTGCTGTACCTGCCTTGGGAGCCTTTGATGGGACAGTGTAGAGGGAGCTTTACTCTGTATCTAACCCGTGCTGTACCTGCCCTGGGAGTGTTTGATGGGACAGTGTAGATGGAGCTTTACTCTGTAGCTAGCCCGTGCTGTAGCAGCCCTGGGAGTGTTTGATGGGACAGTGTAGAGGGAACTTTACTCTGTATCTAACCCGTGCTGTACCTGCCCTGGGAGTGTTTGATGAGACAGTGTAGAGGGAGCTTTACTCTGCATCTAACCCGTGCTGTAGCGGCCCTGGGAGTGTTTGATGGGACAGTGTAGAGGGAACTTTACGCTGTATCTAACCCGTGCTGTACCTACCCTGGGAGTGTTTGATGAGACAGTGTAGAGCGAGCTTTACTCTGCATCTAACCCGTGCTGTAGCGGCCCTGGGAGTGTTTGATGGGACAGTGTAGAGGGAGATTTACTCTGCATCTAACCCGTGCTATACCTTCCCTGGGAGTGTTTGATGAGACAGTGTAGAGGGAGCTTTACTCTGCATCTAACCTGTGCTGTAGCGGCCCGGGGAGTGTTTGATGGGACAGTGTAGAGTGAGCTTGACTCTGTATCTAACCCGTGCTTTACCTGCCCTGGTGTAAGATTTCCAAAATTTGCAGATCCCCAAAACCTAAAGAAAAAGGACTTTGGAACTACCTCAGAGTGATCATATTGTATTTGGGCCTAACATAAGGAATTTAAGACCAAAAACCAAGTTTTGGCATTTTAAAAACATGTCTGGGCCTGTAAAGGGAGAAAAGGCTGCAAAAGAAGGTGGGTCAACCTCTGTAAAAGCAGTTCTGGGTATTGCAGTTAATTGCAGTGTCTGGGGAACTGGGATGACCTCACTCAAGCCCCAGCACGCATTAACAGTTTGACAATAGACCCTAGGAGAAGACAGTCCCACCCAAAACAACAGGTCCCATCAAACCGATTACAGAACCCATTAAAGACATGCATAAAGCAAATATTCGATCGAAGTCCTAGGCCCAGTCAAGAAACCCAAAACATGAGGACAATTCAAACTCTGATTAAACAACAGATCGACAGGATGGAGCTATCCTAAAACCACTTCACACATTTACAAAACCAGTTAACACGCTAGTAAAGTCGTTACTGTTAACGAGGTCTTACAATGACTGAGATTTGATTTGGTTTTGATAAGGCCACTTCAATTTAGTATAATTGAAGGCCCATCAAGCAGTTAAAAAAAAAAGCAGTAACAACAGTTCAAGTTCAACAGAAGGCAGTTCTGCAGTTCAATTTGAAAGCCTGTTTTCAGCAGAAGTCAGTCCTGGAATTACAGAGTTCAGGAGAAGCAAGTTGGGCAGTTAAAGAAGACAGTTCAGTAAGAAGGGAGTTCTCCAGTAAAACAGTTGAAGTTCAACAAGCAGGCAGAAGGTAGTTTCCACAGTTCTGCAAGAAGGCAGTTCCACAGCTCGGAAGAAGACAGTTTAAACAGAGGCAGAGTTTGACAGAAACAGTTCAACAAAGAAGGCCAACAGCTCCAGAAGCAGGCCGACACTCAAGAAGAAACCAGAGCAACCGCCTCAGTGACCATCGGACACCTCGCGGCAACAAAGGCCTTACGAAACCTTTTACTCAAAAGACTCTAAACCCTAACTCTCAACTGTCAAGGATTCGTTTGGTGAGCATTATTCCTGGTTCTCCAGAGTCCAACCTAGCTAGTGAAGTGGGATTGGGAGGGGTGAAGTATTCTTCTAATGTTATTTCCCTCGCTTGTACCGAAGTGTTCCCCACCTTTAGAGTGTTAAGAGTGTTTGTGTTGTGTTTTACTTTCTTGAATAAAGATCAAAGTTCTTTCATCAAACTCAGTTGTCTGCTGCACCTTTTGTATCACAACCCCCAAATAAGTCCAAGGTCTAGAACCAAGGGAGTGGGAGCGATTCAAACCGCTCAGAAGTCAGGGGCAAAGCATACACAAAAACACCACCCCCTACACTGGGAGTGTTTGATGGGACAGTGTAGAGGGAGCTTTACTCTGTATCTAACCCGTGCTGTACCTTCCCTGGGAGTGTTTGACGGGACAGTGTAGAGGGAGCTTTACTCTGTATCTAACCCGTGCTGTACCTTCCCTGGGAGTGTTTGACGGGACAGTGTAGAGGGAGCTTTACTCTGTATCTAACCCGTGCTGTACCTGCCCTGGGAGTGTTTGATGGGACAGTGTCGAGGGAGCTTTACTCTGTATCTATCCCGTGCTGTACCTGCCCTGGGAGTGTTTGATGGGACAGTGTAGAGGGAGCTTTACTCTGTATCAAACCCGTGCTGTACCTGCCCTGGGAGTGTTTGATGGGGCAGTGTAGAGGGAGCTTTACTCTGTATCTAACCCGTGCTGTACCTGCCCTGGGAGAGTTTGATGGGGCAGTGTAGAGGGAGCTTTACTCTGTATCTAACCCGTGCTGTACCTGCCCTGGGAGTGTTTGATGGGGCAGTGTAGAGGGAGCTTTACTCTGTATCTAACCCGTGCTGTACCTGCCCTGGGAGAGTTTGATGGGACAGTGTAGAGGGAGCTTTACTCTGTATCTAACCCGTGCTGTACCTGCCCTGGGAGAGTGGATGGGACAGTGCAGAGAGAGCAACATTTTCCGCGTTAGTTACATTGTTCCTGTTTGTTACATTGTTTCTATTTGTTTAATTCTTTCTATTTGTTACATTATCTCCATTTGTTACATTGTTTCTTTTTGTTGCATTTTTCTATTTGTTACATTGTTTCTATTTATTCCATTGTCTCTATTTGTTGCATTGTTTCTATTTGTTACATTGTCTCTATTTGTTACAGTTTTTCTATTAGTTCCATTGCCCCGCTGTTTAATTTCCTCTCTCTCTCTCTGCTCTGAGTGCGGCGCTGTTGCTGGAGCATCTCTTGCTCTCTCCTCTCCTGCCGCCTCTCTCTGTCTCCTTGTTGCTCTGTGATCTGAGGCGGAAACCGGTGCAGACTGAGAGCTGAGCTGAGCCGAGCCGAGTCGCAAGTCGAATCGCCCGAGACAAAAGCAGCTTGGACCATGGGCACCTACGGGCCGGCTAACGAGAAACTCCGTAACCTGGAGGAGATCGAGAAGGAGATCGCGATCGTCCTGCAGAGCGCAGGTTGGAGGGAGAGAGTGTGGGGGGGGAGGAAAGGTGGCGGAGAGCGAGGAGGGAGAGAGAGAGAGAGAGAGGGAGGAGGAGGAGAAGAAGAAGAAAGAGAATGGGAGAGAGAGAGAAGGAGGGAGAGAGAGAGTGGGAGGAGGAGCGAGGGAGAAGGGAATGGAAGGTGGGGAGAGCGAGAGAGAGTGGGAGGGAAAAAAACGAGAGAACAAAGGAGGAGGCGGGGGAGAAAAGAGAAGGTGGGGAATGAGAGAGAGGGAGAAAGGAGGAGGAGTAGAGAGAGAGACTTCGAGAGAGAGGAAGGGAGGAGGGAATGGAAGGTGGGGAGAGCGAGAGAGAGTGGGAGGAAAAAAAATGAGGAGAGAAGAAAGGAGGAGGCGGGGAATGAGAGAGAGGGAGAGGGGCTGCCTGTCTGGGGAGGTGGGGATTAATCTCCCTGTTTAATGCCCAGTTGCATATTCTCGATGGGATTTACTCCCCCGGGCGGTGGAGCCCAAGCCCAACCCTCTCCGGCAACAGTCCCTGGACAGGGGTCCGGCGACAAACCCGCTTCACCCCGGACCAACCCGTCCGTCCGTCCTGAACGAAGATCCACCTGTCGTCTTTATCCCTCCAGTTTCCACCCCCTTCTGCCTCAGTGTCGGCTACCAGGCCGGGAAGTAACAACTCGCCTTCACTGAGACATGGCGGGGGGGGGGGATGCCAGGAGATACAGGATGGGGATCTTTTTATTTATTCATTCACGGGGAATGTGGGCATCGCTGGCAAGGCCGGCATTTATTGCCCTTGAGAAGGTGGTGGTGAGCCGCCTTCTTGAACCGCTGCAGTCCGTGTGGTGTAGCGGTTTGGGACAAACGAGTGGCTCGCTCGGCCATTTCAGAGGGCAGGTAAGAGTCAACCACATTGCTGTGGGTCTGGAGTCACCTATAGAAACATGGAAAAATAGGAGCAGGAGTCGGCCATTCGGCCCTTCGAGCCTGCTCCGCCATTCAATATGATCATGGCTGATCCTCTATCTCAATACCATATTCCCGCTCTCTCCCCATACCCCTTGATGCCTTTTGTGTCTAGAAATCTATCGATCTCCTTCTTAAATATATTCAGTGACTTGGCCTCCACAGCCTTCTGTGGTAGAGAATTCCACAGGTTCACCACCCTCTGAGTGAAGACATTCCTCCTTATCTCAGTCCTAAATGTCCTACCCCCGTATCCTAAGACTGTGACCCCTCGTTCTAGACCCCCAGCCAGGGGAAACATCCTCCCTGCATCCAGTCTGTCTAGCCTGTCAGAATTTTATACGTTTCAATGAGATCCCCTCTCATTCTTCTAAACTCTAGTGAATACAGGCCTAGTCGACCCAATCTCTCCTCATACGACAGTCCTGCCATCCCAGGAATCAGTCTGGTGTCAGGAATTAGCCCAGACCGAGTGAGGGCAGCAGATTTCCTTCCCTAAAGGACATTAGTGAACCAGATGGGTTTTTACAACAATCCGGTAGTTTCATGGTCACCATTACTGATACTAGCTTTTTATTCCAGATTTATTTAATTAACTGAATTTAAATTCCCCAGCTGCCGTGGTGGGATTTGAACTCACGTCTCTGGATCATTAGTCCAGGCCTCTGGATTACTAACACAACCACTATGCTACCGTTCGCAATGTTGTGGCGAAGGGGGGACAGGGTGTTGATGTTGGGGCCAAGGGGAGACAGGGTGTTGATGTTGGGGCCAAGGGGAGAGAGGGTGTTGATGTTGGGGCCAAGGGGAGAGAGGGTGTTGATGTTGGGGCCAAGGGGAGAGAGGATGGTGATGTTGGGGCCAAGGGGAGACAGGATGTTGATGTTGGGGCCAAGGGGAGAGAGGATGGTGATGTTGGGGCCAAGGGGAGAGAGGGTGTTGATGTTGGGGCCAAGGGGAGACAGGGTGGTGATGTTGGGGCCAAGGGGAGACAGGGTGTTGATGTTGGGGCCAAGGGGAGAGAGGATGGTGATGTTGGGGCCAAGGGGAGAGAGGGTGTTGATGTTGGGGCCAAGGGGAGACAGGGTGGTGATGTTGGGGCCAAGGGGAGAGAGGATGGTGATGTTGGGGCCAAGGGGAGACAGGATGTTGATGTTGGGGCCAAGGGGAGACAGGATGTTGATGTTGATGTTGGGGCCAAGGGGAGACAGGATGTTGATGTTGGGGCCAAGGGGAGAGAGGGTGGTGATGTTGGGGCCAAGGGGAGAGAGGGTGGTGATGTTGGGGCCAAGGGGGGACAGGGTGTTGATGTTGGGGCCAAGGGGAGACAGGGTGGTGATGTTGGGGCCAAGGGGAGACAGGATGGTGATGTTGGGGCCAAGGGGAGACAGGGTGTTGATGTTGGGGCCAAGGGGAGACAGGATGGTGATGTTGGGGCCAAGGGGAGACAGGATGGTGATGTTGGGGCCAAGGGGAGACAGGATGGTGATGTTGGGGCCAAGGGGAGACAGGGTGTTGATGTTGGGGCCAAGGGGGGACAGGATGGTGATGTTGGGGCCAAGGGGAGACAGGATGGTGATGTTGGGTCCAAGGGGGGACAGGGTGTTGATGTTGGGGCCAAGGGGAGAGAGGATGGTGATGTTGGGGCCAAGGGGAGACAGGATGGTGATGTTGGGGCCAAGGGGAGACAGGATGTTGATGTTGGGGCCAAGGGGGGACAGGATGGTGATGTTGGGGCCAAGGGGAGACAGGATGTTGATGTTGGGGCCAAGGGGGGACAGGATGGTGATGTTGGGGCCAAGGGGAGACAGGATGGTGATGTTGGGGCCAAGGGGGGACAGGATGTTGATGTTGGGGCCAAGGGGGGACAGGATGGTGATGTTGGGGCCAAGGGGAGACAGGATGGTGATGTTGGGGCCAAGGGGGGACAGGATGTTGATGTTGGGGCCAAGGGGGGATAGGATGGTGATGTTGGGGCCAAGGGGAGACAGGATGGTGATGTTGGGTCCAAGGGGAGACAGGGTGGTGATGTTGGGGCCAAGGGGGGACAGGATGTTGATGTTGGGGCCAAGGGGGGATAGGATGGTGATGTTGGGTCCAAGGGGAGACAGGGTGGTGATGTTAGAGTCATGGGGAGACCTGCGTTGGAGGACATTCCTCACTCTAACCCTTTCTCTTGGTCCCTCAGCCAATGCCATCTTGGAAATGTCGAAGGAGAAGCCGGCGGAACGCACCCTGGATCGTCACGCCTCGCAGTTTACCGCCTCTGTCCAGCGCGTCGAAATGGAACTGTCCAGCCAGATCCGCTATCTCACTCAGGTGAGCGGTCCTTGTCGCTCCCCACTGGGCTTCGGTAGATCCGCGAGGTCCTGGCCCACAACCAAGGATGTGGTTAACTCCCCCTCCCCAATCCTCTCCGCCTCTCTACCTCTCGATCCTCCTGGAACAAAATCCTTCAAACCTTCTCTCCTGACTTGGGTTCCACGGACACTGGCAGCCCGCCACCGCCTCAGACGAGGCCAAGCCTTATGCAGGTGCTCGGGCTATTGGCTCATGGGGTGCATCGTGGCCAAGCTCACCGCCCACACGTTTGTGATTGGGAGGGTTAATGTTGACAGATTGACACGCACCCCCAATTTCTAACCCAAGGGTAATGGGGGCAATTGCCCCTAATGTCACTTCAGATGCAATCACCCAACTCATGTGCCCAATTCTACTTTGTAAAATGATACAGCACAGAAGGAGGCCATTGGGCCCATCGTGCCTGTGCCGGCTCTTTGAACGAGCTCTCTAATTAGATCCACTCCCCCCTGCTCGTTCCCCACAGCCCTGCAAATTTTGCCTTTTCAAGCATTTATCCAATTCCCCTTTTGAAAGTTATTATTGAATCTGCTTCCACTGCCCTTTCAGGCAGCGCGTTCCAGATCACAACAACTCACTGCGTAAAAAAATTCTCCTCATCTCCCCTCTGGTTCTTTTGCAAATTATCTTGAATCCGTGTCCTCTGGTTACCGACCCTCCTGCCAGTGGAAACAGTTTCTCCTTATTTACTCTATCAAAGCCCCTCATGATTTTGAACGCCTCTATTAAATCTCCCCTTAACCTTCTCGGCTCCATAAATTTGAGCACATATTTTCGGCTGACACTCCAGTGCAGTACTGAGGGAGCGCCGGACTGTCAGAGGGGCAGTACTGAGGGAGTGCCGCACTGTCGGAGGGGCAGTACTGAGTGAGCGCCGCACTCTCAGAGGGGCAGTACTGAGGGAGCGCCGCACTGTCGGAGGGGCAGTACTGAGTGAGCGCCGCACTGTCAGAGGGGCAGTACTGAGGGAGCGCCGCACTGTCGGAGGGGCAGTACTGAGGGAGCGCCGCACTCTCAGAGGGGCAGTACTGAGGGAGCGCCGCACTGTCGGAGGGGCAGTACTGAGGGAGCCCTACACTGTCGGAGGGGCAGTACTGAGGGAGCGCCGCACTGTCGGAGGGGCAGTACTGAGGGAGCGCTGCACTGTCGGAGGGGCAGTACTGAGAGAGCTCCGCACTGTCGGAGGGGCAGTACTGAGGGAGCGCCGCACTGTCGGAGGGGCGGTACTGAGGGAGCGCAGCACTGTCGGAGGGGCAGTACTGAGGGAGCGCCGCACTGTCGGAGGGGCAGTACTGAGGGAGCGCCGCACTGTCGGAGGGGCAGTACCGAGGGAGCGCCGCACTGTCGGAGGGGCGGTACTGAGGGAGCGCCGCACTTTCGGAGGGGCAGTACTGAGGGAGCGCCGCACTGTCGGAGGGACAGTACTGAGGGAGCGCCGCACTGTCGGAGGGGCGGTACTGAGGGAGCGCCGCACTGTCGGAGGTGCCGTCTTTCAGATAAGACGTTAAACCGAGGTCCCATCTGCTCTCTCAGGTGGACGTAAAAGATCCCACGAGACTGTTTGAAGAAGAGCAGGGGGGAGTTCTCCCTGGTGTCCTGGGGCCAATATTTATCCCACAACCAACATCACTAAAAACAGATGATCTGGTCATTATCAGATTGCTGTTTGTGAGATCTTGCTGTGCGCAAATTGGCTGCCGCGTTTCCCACATTTCAGCAGCGACCACACTTCGAAAAGTGCTTCATTGTCAGCGAAACGCTTTGGGACGACCCGAGGTTGTGAAAGATGCCCTTTAAATACAAATCCTTTCTTCCCCATCTCTCTCTCTCTCTCTCTCTCGATCGTAGGTCGCTACGGGGCAGCCGCACGAAGGTTCGAGCTATTCGGCCAGGAAGGATGCGCAGATGGCGGTGAACCGAGTGGAGTACACCCACGTGAAGGTCAGGGACCTGGCCAAGACCTGTGACCAGATGCTGGAGCAGCCGTGAAGAGGGCGGACGCGCCTCCAATTCGCTCGGTGTTCAAAAAACCCCGGCTTTTGAGGGGTTCCCCTTGTCATCCTGTAAGACCGCTCTTTGTGCTCCGTCGCCAAGGCCTGGTAATCCGTCCAGTTTTATCTTTGATCGTTGCTTTTGGTCTGTCGAGCGTCGAAATCCCCCTTCCCCTTTAAATAGGAATCGGCAGAGAATTATTACCAACTTTTTTTTTTACCGCAATTAAAGGGAAGTGTTATTGTCCAAACAGCGAGTGCGGAATCTGGGAACAGAGGCACGCCCGGTCAGTCAGGGAAAGGAAAGGTTCATCTTTCAGATGGGACCCTTTCACCGGTCGCACTGACCAAGTCAATCTGAATCTGTAACCTGTCTCCCCTCTCTCTCTCTCTCTCCCTTTTAGACTTCGCTGTGGGCTTCGGGTTTTCAAACTTGAGATTCCCGGCGGTTATTTGCGCTCTCTCCCACCGGCTGGGAGGGAGCTATTCGACCAGGGGAGGTTCCCGAGGCTCCCTCCTCACTGAGTGGGAGGGGTGGTGGTGGCTGGGGACTGATTATAAGTGCAGGATGGCTGGAGCAAGGCTGGATCAGTACCTTGTATTCCACCCCCCCTGCCCCCAGTGTGCAGTCAGCTCTCTCTCTCACTGCTGGACTGTGTTCGACTATTCCCCAACAAAAAAAACTTTACAGTTTAAAAAAAAAACGCGAGCCCTCGCTTGTTAGTAAATCTGCTTCTGGGTGTGGTACTGAGGCACACAGAGTAAGAAGGGTCTGGGTTTGGCCCGCCACCCACCAGCCTGATCTGGTGTGAGCTGCCTCTTATTATCGGGGCAAGTGATTGGAGTGCTCTGACTGACCTCAGTGCCACCGAGCAAGGCAGAAGCAATCCGGCCTGGCCGCTCCCATTGGCTGTCCAGAGACCCCAGGTGGACGTCGGCCGAGGGCGGCGTGGGATTAGCTTGTGGCAGTGCCGCCCCCCGTGGTCGAATAGCCTGCCCGCGTCGCTCTCAGCGCGCCGCGCGTGCAAGCTCAGACGACCTGGGAGTGCGGCCGGTCTGTGTGTCCCGCAAGAGGCTGCGACTGTGGCGGGGGGGGGATTGGGGGTGGGAGGGGGGCGCTGGGTTAGGGTTTGGGGCAGAGGGGAGTGGGGAGGGTGGGTTGGGGAGAAAGTTTAAAACGGGAGGGGGCATTGCATTCGGGACCCTCTGTGCTTCAGATCACGAGCGGGGCGGAGGGGGGCACGGTCTTCAGCCAAGTCCTCCGTGTCTTTATATCGTCCTTATCCCAACAGCAGGAATTGTGCAGAGACCCAAAGAAATGGTTTGGGGCTTTGTTGGGGAGGGGGGGGTAAAGGGGTCAGTTTCAGCCATTTATAAACACGAGCTGCTGGGGGGGGGGGGGGGCGGGGGGAGGGGGCCGTGGAACCCGCGGGTCCGATCTGCCGAGCACCGGACGCAAAGAAGTCCGACAGCAGGGTAAAGTTACTGGTGATTCTCTGTCACGGCGAGCCCAGGGCTAGAAAGCGAGCGCGGCTGTTCTCCCTGTCCCCGCTCGTCTCCCCGCCACGCTTGGCGACCGCAGCAGGGTGGGAAGTGAAAGCGGGCGGGGAATTCCGAAAGGGAAATCCGATACGGGGACGTTGGCGTGCGGAACGGTGGTGGTGGGGTGGGGCGGGGGGGATATGTGACGTTGAAGGATGTAGATGTTGTGAAACTCGCGCCTTTGTTGTTAGCCGATGAGTATGCTGACTTGGTGCCTTGACGTCACTGTATCAATGCTGCCATTTTGCTGTTTTGTATTGTCCGGTATTAACGCTTCTGTATCCGCAGAGAGAGGGGGGTGGCGCAACGACCCCTGAAATAAACGGAACACAAGCAGATTTATTGTTTCTGTCGTTTTTGTGTCGCGCCCCTTTTCCGCGTGTCATCACTGCGTGGTCTTAAGCACCAATCTCAGAAATTCCCTTTCTCCCCCCTCCCCTGATGGTCGGTCAGTTAAAGGCACCAATCCATGGTGGACTGATCCACACAATCCAGCAAGGCACAGCTACATTGCCTGGTGGCGCTGTTGTAGCAGTCTCTCACCGGCAGGTGGTGCTGTTGCACAGTTTCTCAATCATAGTTAGATATGGTATTTTTAGCTTTCCTTTCTATCTCATCATTTCTCAGAAAACTGCAATTAACAATATGCAAGAGTGTGTCACTGCAGCAATATCAGCTGATGTGTTTCACCAACACAGATTGCCCAGAAACTCCACTTTTGAGCTGGGCACTTTACTCTGTATCTAACCCGTGCTGTACCTGCCCTGGGAGTGTTTGATGGGGACAGTGTAGAGGGAGCTTTACTCTGTATCTAACCCGTGCTGTACCTGCCCTGGGAGTGTTTGATGGGACAGTGTAGAGGGAGCTTTACTCTGTATCTAACCTGTGCTGCACCTGCCCTGGGAGTGTTTGATGGGGACAGTGTAGAGGGAGCTTTACTCTGTATCTAACCCGTGCTGTAGCTGCCCTGGGAGTGTTTGATGGGACAGTGTAGAGGGAGCTTTACTCTGTATCTAACCCGTGCTGTACCTGCCCTGGGAGTGTTTGATGGGGACAGTGTAGAGGGAGCTTTACTCTGTGTCTAACCCGTGCTGTACCTGCCCTGGGAGTGTTTGATGGGACAGTGTAGAGGGAGCTTTACTCTGTATCTAACCCATGCTGTACCTGCCCTGGGAGTGTTTGATGGGACAGTGTAGAGGGAGCTTTATTCTGTATCTAACCCGTGCTGTGCCTGCCCTGGGAGTGTTTTATGGGACAGTGTAGAGGGAGCTTTACTCTGTATCTAACCTGTGCTGTACCTGCCCTGGGAGTGTTTGATGGGACAGTGTAGAGGGAGCTTTACTCTGTATCTAACCCGTGCTGTGCCGTACTTGGGCTCAATAGAGGAGCGATTAAAATCGGGGATGTGCAAGAGGTCACCCTAACCCCCTATTGCTGAGAACCACATTGCAACAACTAGTACCCCAGTGTGTGTGCAATATGTGAGGGCTGTGTGTAGGCACGCATATCCAGCATGCTGCCCATGATTTGTGATCCATTTATTTTAGTCGAAGGTACAATTAAGGAGTGTGATGGAATACTCTCCACTTGCCTGGATGAGTTGCAGCTCCAACAACACTCAAGAAGCTCGACATCATCCAGGACAAAGCAGCCCGCTTGATTGGCACCCCATCCACCACCTTAAACATTCACTCCCTCCACCACCGGCGCACCGTGGCTGCAGTGTGTACCATCTACAAGATGCACTGCAGCAACTCGCCAAGGCTTCTTCGGCAGCACCTCTCAACCCTGTGACCTCTTCCACCTAGAAGGACAAGGGCAGCAGGCGCATGGGAACACCACCACCTCCAAGTTCCCCTCCAAGTCACACACCATCCTGACTTAGAAATATATCAGCCGTTCCTTCATCGTCGCTGGGCCAAAATCCTGGAACTCCCTCCCGAACAGCTCTGTTGGAGCACCTTCACCACACGGACTGCAGCGGTTCAAGAAGGTGGCTCACCACCACCTTCTCAAGGGGCAATTAGGGATGGGCAATAAATGCCGGCCTTGCCGGCGACGCCCACATCCCATAAACGAATTTTAAAAAAAATATATGATTTTCCCGACTTGTGCTTCTGGTGGGCAAGGTGCCAACATCGATCCATAAACTTCTCCTTACAGTTTAAACATTTTGGTGTGAATCAATGATTCAATCCACTGGTCCTGAGGCAGCTGGGAAATGCGGAGTACGCTTTGTAAGAATCCTGAGAAATCTCCATTTCAGATTCCCTCCGACTAACTAACATGGACGTAACGGTAATGAGCATTATTAGTTACAGGGTTTAGCTTGTATTATTGAACTGTTACACAGTGCACTGCGATTCTTGAATAATCGCGTTTTTAAACTGGTGTAACATGCCCTGGGGAGACCCGATTAGATTTACACTGGAAGGAAGCCAGCCTGGTTAGCAGAGCCGCCAGCATGTCTGTGGGAACAGCTGAAAGAATCGATAGAATTCCAGGGGCTGAGATAAGAAAGGAAGAAAGACTTAAATCTCCTCAGCACCGTTCACCACCACAGGACGTCTCAAAGCGCTTTACAGCCAGTGAAGTACTTTTTTGAAGTGGAGTCACTGTTGTAATGTGGGAAACGTGGCAGCCAATTTGCGCACAGCAAGCTCCCACAAACCGCAATGTGATAATGACCAGATAATCTGCTTTAGTGATGTTGATTGAGGGATAAATATTGGCCCCAGGACACCGGGGAGAACTCCCCTGCTCTTCTTCAAAATAGTGGCCGTGGGATCCTTTACGTCCACCTGAGAGAGCAGACGGGGCCTCGGTTTAACGTCTCATCCGAAAGACGGCACCTCCGACGTTGCCGCGCTCCCTCAGTACTGCCCCTGCGACAGTGCGGCGCTCCCTCAGTACTGCCCCTGCGACAGTGCGGCGCTCCCTCAGTACTGCCCCTCCGACAGTGCGGCGCTCCCTCAGTAATGCCCCACCGATAGTGCGGCGCTCCCTCAGTACTGCCCCTCCGACAGTGCGGCGCTCCCTCAGTACTGCCCCTCCGACAGTGCGGCGCTCCCTCAGTACTGCCCCTCTGACAGTGCGGCGCTCCCTCAGTAATGCCCCACCGATAGTGCGGCGCTCCCTCAGTACTGCCCCTCCGACAGTGCGGCGCTCCCTCAGTACTGCACTGGGAGTGTCAGCCTAGATTTTTGCTCAAGTCTCCGGAGTGGGGCTTGAACCCACAACCTTCTGGCTCAAAGGCGGGAGTGCTGCCCACTGAGCCACGGCTGGGTTAGCCCTGAGCTTCAAGTCGAGATTCTCTTGTAACCGAATGTCTTGCAGGCACAGCAGGAGGCAACAAGAGTCGATCAGGCAGGGTGTGGCTGGAGACCCATGCAAGACAGGCCAGGTGCAGCTTGAAACATTCCCTTTCGCTGAAGGACATTAGTGAACAGGCTGGGCTTCTGCGACCATCCATTACTGGATTTCTCAAATTCAATCACATGATCTACATGAGGTTTTGAGCTCGCGAACTTTGGGCGTCTATTCCGATACCAGAACCAGTGCACGACCACATCTCATTAAAGTGATGGATCGATGGTGTAAAGTTTCCATTCTTTTCATCCTTCACCCCGAGACACTGAGGGCTGGATTTTGAAACTGGGGACGGGTTGGTGTCGTGAATCCCACATTTTGGCTTGTAAACCCGCCTCCATCGACTTGTGGCCAACCCACTGTATTTTCCCTTGATTGACCTTATTGAGCCCGCCCAGTGGGCTCAGCAGGCCAATTAAGGGCCACCCGGCAACAGGTGACATCACAGACTGACATTTCATCTGTCAAGAGCTTTTGACAGATGAAATATCAGCGTTTGACAGCTCTGTGAAGCTGTCAAACACTGACAATCTGTCCTCTAAGTTAATTCCTTCCTCTCAGGCTGAGTTAGAAATCATTCCAGCACAGAAAACAGAAGGCTGCAGTTTTTGACAGGACCACGGCCTTTCTGCTTTCTGTGCCGGTGAGATTTCTAACTCCCGAGACCTGAAGGGCTGACACCTGCAGGAGGAAGTTAAGGTAAGTAAAACTTTTTCCCACACTTTACAGTTACCTTACACACTTACCTCTGCACACATGCACCCATCACTCACCTGCCTAGCGGACATATCGACCCCTCCAACCCCTGCAGACCCACGGCCCGCCCCGATAACTTGGCGTGGTTGGGACCTGTCGGGAAGCCCACATTTCAGCTTTTAAAATAGGGATTATCCAAAAAACTGCCTGTTAACTACCTGTTAACAGGCAGTTTATTGTCACTAATCCCTTCCCGCCTCGGGGAGTCGGGTCTCAGCACAGGTCGGGTACCCGCCACCAGAGAAACTGGCATGGAGGCGGGTTGGAGTCGGGATGGGGTCGGGACCCCCGAATCTGCAACTTTAACCCCCCACCCCCCCGCCTCCAAACCCGACTCCACGGGTCAATGAAAATTCAGCCCTGAGTCTCGCTGGTGCAGTTACCCTGCAGTTCACGTAGGCCTCATCCTTGTGTACCAAGCTCCATACCTCTTTCCATACCTCGGGAGCCTACTGTCAACAAGGGCAGATGTCAATGACGAAGTCCAACACTGCCTTCAGTGTGCCAGTGCAGCCTTCGGTCGCCTGAGGAAGAGAGTGTTTGAAGACCAGGACCTCAAACCCGGCACCAAGCTCATGGTCTACAGAACAGTAGTGATACCCGCCCTCCTGTATGCCTCAGAGACATGGACCATGTACAGCAGGCTCCTCAAAGCACTGGAGAGGTACCACCAATGCTGCCTCCGCAAGATCCTGCAAATCCATTGGCAGGATAGGCGCACCAACGTCAGTGTTCTCGCTCAGGCCAACATCCCCAGCATCGAAGCTTTGACCATGCTCGATCAGCTCCGATGGACGGGTCACATCGTCCGCATGCTCGATACGAGACTCCCAAAACAAGCGCTCTACTCGGAGCTCCGGCACGGCAAGAGAGCCCCAGGTGGGCAGAGGAAACACTTCAAGGACACCCTCAAAGCCTCCTTGAAAAAGTGCAACATCCCCACTGACACCTGGGAATCCCTGGCCCAAGGCCGCACAAAGTGGAGGAGAAGCATCCGGGAAGGCGCCGAACACCTCGAGTCTCTTCGCCGGGAGCAAGCGGAAGCCAAGCGCAAGCAGCGCAAGGAGCGCACGTCAACCCAAGCACCCCACCCACCCGCCCCTTCAACCACCGTCTGCCCCACCTGTGACAGAGACTGTAGGTCCCGCATTGGGCTCATCAGTCACCTGAGAACTCATTTTTAGTGTAGACGCAAGTCATCCTCGGTTCCGAGGGACTGCCTAAGAAGAACCAAGCTCGACATCGACTGTTGGACTATGCAGCACCCACTGCTTGGCATTCGCACACATAACTCCCAGCAGAATAAGTTAACAAGAGGTGGTATAGATGCAATAGGAAGCACTAAATTATTTAAACTTCAAGGTTAGACAACATTTTATGGCCTTATTAATAGAGGAGTAGAGTACAAAAGCCAGGAAGTTATGCTAAACCCTTTATAAGTCACTGGTTCGGCCTCAGCTGGAGTATTGTGTCCAATTCTGGGCACCGCACTATAGGAAGAACGTGAAGGCCTTGGAGAGGGTGCAGAGGAGATTTACTAGAACGGTTCCAGGGATGAGGGACTTCAGTGATGTGGAGAGACTGGAGAAGCTGGGGTTGTTCTCCTTAGAGCCGAGAAGGTTAAGAGGAGATTTGATAGAGGTGTTCAAAATCATGATAGTTTTTGATAGAGTAAATAAGGAGAAACTGTTTCCAGTGGCAGGAGGGTCGGTAACCAGAGGGACACAGATTTAAGATCATTGGGAAAAGAACCAGAGGGAGAGATAAGGAAATATTTTTTTTACGCAGGGAGTTGTTGTGATCTGGAATGCGCTGCCTGAAAGGGTGGTGGAAGCAGATTCAATAGTAACTTTAATAAGGGAATTGGATATAAACTTGAAGGGAAAAATTTGCAGGGCAGGGGGGAGTGGGACCACTTGGATAGCACTACCAAAGAGCCGGCACAGGCACGATGGGCCGAATGGCCTCCTGTGCTGTATCATTCTGTGACGCACGAGCACAATCTGGGATCACGAGCAGAGGCCATTCAAACTCCAAGGAGGACCACCCTCACTTCGACAAGCGATTTGATTCGAATTTTACACTGGCATATCCCACAATTTTCCGTTGGGCCTTTTCTGATTTCTATATTAGCAGAAACCTTGGCCCGCAATCATCGCGGCACCTGCAACATGAGAACCTGCGGTGATCAAATGCATCGAGCAAGGGGATGCCAGAGTGAAACAGGTTAGCTTATGGGAAAAGCTGTCCTTGCCAAGCGAGTTGCTGCAGTGCATCTTGCAGATGGTACACACTGCAGCCACGGTACGCCGGTGGTGGAGGGAGTGAATGTTTAAGGTGGTGGATGGGGTGCCAATCAAGCGGGCTGCCTTGTCCTGGATGGTATCGAGCTTCTTGAGTGTTGTTGGAGCTGCACTCATCCAGGCAGGTAGAGAGTATTCCATCACACTCCTGACTTGCGCCTTGCAGATGGTGGAAAGGCCGACATCTTATCCTGAGACTCTGGTCCCCAGTTCTAGACTCTCCAGCCCGGGGAAACAGCCTCTCAGCATTTACTCTGTCAATCCCTCTAAGGATCTTATATGTTTCAATGAGATCACCTCTCATTCTTTTAAACTCCAGAGTGTATAGTCCCATTCTACTCAATCTCTCCTCACAGGACAACCCTCTCATAGAGTTATACAGCACAGAAAGAGGCCCTTCAGCCCATCGTGTCCGCGCCAGCCATCAAGCCCTGTCTATTCTAATCCCATTTTCCAGCACTTGGTCCGTAGCCTTGTATGCTATGGCGTTTCAAGTGCTCATCTAAATGCTCCTTGAATGTTGTGAGGGTTCCTGCCTCTACCACCCTTTCAGGCAGTGAGTTCCAGATTCTAACCACCCTCTGGGTGAAAAAGTTTTTCCTCAAATGCCCTCTAAACCTCCTGCCCCTTACCTTGAAACTATGCCCCCTGGTTATTGACCCCTCTACTAAGGGGAAAAGTTCCTTTCTATTTACCCTATCTATGCCCCTCGTAATTTTGTACACCTCAATCAGGTTCCCCCTCAGCCTTCTCTGCTCGAAGGAAAACAACCCCAGCCTGTCCAGTCTCTCTTCATAGCTGAAGCGCTCCAGCCCAGGTAACATCCTGGTGAATCTCCTCTGCACCCTCTCCAATGCAATCACATCCCTCCTATAGTGTGGCGACCAGAACTGCACACAGTATTCCAGCTGTGGCCTAACTAGCGTTTTGTACAGCTGCATCATAACCTCACGTAAGCTCAAGGAACAGCACCTCATCTTTCGATTAGGCACTTTACAGCCTTCTGGACTCAACATCGAGTTCAACAATTTCAGACAATAATCCCTGCCCCCATTTTTCATGCTGTATGATTTTGCCATTCCCATTTGCAACATTTTATCTTTCCTGCCTCTTACATAAGCACAGTATATTCCTTCAATTCCTTCCTCCCCTCCTGAACCCGCCCGCACCCCCCCCTGTCTCTGCACCTGCTTAATATCTGAGAAGTTGCACAACACCAGGTTATAGTCCAACAGTTTTATTTGAAATCACAAGCTTTCGGAGCTTTCGTGGCCCCTTCCTCAGGTGAAGTGGAGAAATACAGAATCGACAAAGCATATATAGATAGAGAACAATGCATGTGTAACTTACAATGGCAGACGACTACATTTAATCATCCTGACTGTTTATCTGCCGAGGTGTGACAAAAGGCAATCAGGTCAGCCAGGAAGGCACCACATCAAAGACATAGCAAGATACAACTGAGACAATGAGGTGGAGTTACAGGGGGTCTAATGTGTCAAAAGCTGCAGTTGGTATGCAAAACGATAAAGTTTAAAATTTTTACTTTTTTACTGGGAATCACATCTGTGAACAAGCCAACGACGACTCGAGTCTGGATCACGTCATGTATCGTGACATAAACCCAAGATCCCGGTTGAGGCCGTCCTCATGAGTGCGGAACTTGGCTATCAGTTTCTGCTCGATGATTTTGCGTTGTCGTGTGTTTCTAAGGCCGCCTTGGAGAATGCTTACCCGCAGATCCGAGGCTGAATGTCCTTGACTGCTGTTGTTGGTGTTGAGTACTGAGGCTGTCGCAGCGATGCCGTCATCGTGGGGGATACTGGTGTAGAGTGCCGATACCTGTTACATCTTAATATCTGTTACATCTCCAGCTTTTTCCAGTTCTGATGAAGGGTCCCAGACCTTAAACGTTAACTCTGTTTCTCTCTCCACGGATGCTGCCTGGTCTGCTGAATATTTCCAGCATTTTCTGTTGTTATTCCATCATAACCTCCCTGCTCTTATATTCTATCCCTTGGCTAATGAAGGCAAGTATGCCATATGCCTTTTTAACCACCTTATCTACCTGTCCTGCTGCCTTCAGGGATCTATGTACATGCACACCAAGGTCCCTCTGATCCTCTGTCCTTCCTAGGGTCCTACCATTCATTGTGTATTCCCTTGCCTTGTTAGTCCTCCCAAAATGCATCACCTCACACTTTTCAGGGTTAAATTCCATTTGCCACTGTTCTGCCCATCTAACCATCCCGTCTATATCGTCCTGTAGCCTGAGGCTTCCCTCCTCGCTATTTACCACTCCACCAATTTTCGTGTCATCTGCGAACTTACTGATCATACCTCCTACATTCACATCTAAATCATTAATATACACTACAAACAGCAAAGGACCCAGCACCGATCCCTGCGGTACACCACTGGACACAGACTTCCAGTCACAAAAACAACCTTCGACCATCACCCTCTGCCTCCTGCCACTAAGCCAATTTTGGATCCAATGTGCCAAATTGCCCTGGATCCCATGGGCTCTTACCTTCTTGACCAGTCTCCCATGTGGGACTTTGTCAAAAGCCTTACTGAAGTCCATGTAGACTACATCAACTGCGCTACCCTCATCCACACACCTAGTCACCCCCTCGAAAAATTCAATCAAATTGGTCAGACATGATCTCCCCCTGACAAAGCCATGCTGACTATTCCTGATTAATCCCTGCCTCTCCAAGTGGAGACTAATTCTGTCCCTCAGAATTTTTTCCAATAATTTCCCTACCACTGATGTTAGGCTCACTGGCCTGTAATTTCCTGGTTTATCCCTACTACCCTTCTTGAATAATGGTACTACGTTATCTGTTCTCCAGTCCTCTGGCACCTCCCCTGTGGCCAGAGAGGTTCTGAAAATTTGTGTCAGAGCCCCTGCAATCTCCTCCCTTGCCTCACACAGCAGCCTGGGATACATCCCATCTGGGCCTGGGGATTTATCCACTTTTAAGCCCGCTAAAACCGCTGGTACCCCCTCCCTCTCAATACTAATTTGTTCAAGTATATCACAATCCCCCTGCCTGATTTCTATGCCTACATCATCCTTCTCCATAGTGAACACAGATGCAAAATATTCATTTAAAACCTCACCTACATCTTTCGGCTCTACACGCAGATTGCCACTTTGGTCCCTAATGGGCCCTACTCTTTCCCTGGTTATCCTCTTGCCCTTAATATACTTATAAAACACCTTGGGATTTTCCTTTATTTTGCCCGCCAGTGTTTTTTCATGTCCCCTCTTTGCTCTCCTAATTTCTTTTTTTAAGTACCCCCCTGCACTTTCTATACTCCTCTAGGGCTTCCACTGTTTTTAGTCCTTTATAAATGCCAAAAGCCTCCCTTTTTTTCCGAATCCATTCTTGTATATCCTTTGACATCCAGGGTTCCCTGGGCTTGTTGGTCCCACCCTTGACCTTTACGGGAACATGTTGGCGTTGTACTCTCTCTATTTCCTTTCTGAAAGACTCCCAGGAATCAGTCTAGTGAACCTTCGCTGCACTCCCTCTATGGCAAGTACATCCTTCCTTTGGTAAGGAGACAAAAACTGTGCACAGTACTCCAGGTGTGGCCTCACCAAAGCCCTGCAGAATTGCAGGAAGACTTCTTTACTCTTGTACTCCAACCCCCTTGCAATAAAGGCCAACATACCATTTGCCTTCCTAATTGCTTGCTGTACATGCACGTTAACTTATTCAATGTAAAAGAAGCCGAGGTCTCTGGCTTTACCGCTCCCTGTGGCAAAGCCTTCCACACTCCAACAACCCTCTCCTCACTCTCTCAGTGACTATTTTGTATTAGGGACTGAGCACCCAGCCCCAAAAAAGGAAATAGCCTTTGCTTATTCACTCCAACAAAACTCTTTCTAATTTTAAAGAGCTCTATTAAATCTCCTCTTAACCTTCTCTGCTCCCACGCAAATTGACCCAGTTTCTTAGATCTATTTGCATAGCTACAGCCAGTCTCCCATCTCTGGCAGCGTCCTGGTGAAGCTTTGCTTTTCGCTTAGCTGTGGCTTTCATGCCCTTTCTATAATGGGGTGGCCAAAAACCGCACACAGTACTCTAACTGTAGCCCAACCAACGCTTTGTGATCATTTATGATGGCGTCTTCAGATGGAGACAGGTAAGTTCCAATCACAGTGGAACTTTTCGGCTTGTTAAGATTTCATCATTTGTGTACTGATTTAATTCTCCTTATTGCAGGGTGTATGCCTAATATCTACATTTATTTCATGCATAAATCTTTAAACAGATAGTAAAAGCTATCTCGAGGAACAGCAACTCATCCTTCGATTAGGCACTTTACAGCCTTCTGGACTCAACATCGAGTTCAACAATTTCAGACCATAACCTCTGCCCCTATTATTATTGTTTGTCTCCCTCTCTCACATGGCAGCTGTCTTTCATTCTGCCAGTGCCAATTACACTTCATCTCGAGTCATCTTTTGTTCCTTAACTTGTCCCATTAACATCTCCTTTTGCCTTGCACCATCATCCCTTTTGTCTTTCAATCTCTCCTGTCTTCCATCCTATCACAGACCTTCCCTTTTGTTCTTTCCTCCCCTCCCCCCTTTCCCTGCCCCGACACTTGCTTAAAAACCTGTTCCATCTCCAGCTTTTTCCAGTTCTGACGAAGGGTCATCGACCTGAAACGTTAACTCTGTTTCTCTCTCCACAGATGCTGCCTGACCTGCTGAGTGTTTCCAGCATTTTCTGTTTTGATTTCAGATTTCCAGCATCCGCAGTATTTTGCTTTAGTTTAAGCTATCTACTTTGACTCAATATGGTGGAAATATTATCAGGCTTAAAAGGAACGACCATGGGTCTAAACCTGTAAACTAGCAAGTGAAGAGAACGTGGAGTGTGTCTCCCCAACCAGCTCTACCAGAGCAGGATAGAAACAGAGAAACATAGAAAAATAGGAGCAGGAGTCGGCCATTCGGCCCTTCGAGCCTGCTCCGCCATTCAATATGATCATGGCTGATCCTCTATCTCAATAACATATTGCCACTCTCTCCCCATACCCCTTGCCGCCTTTTGCGTCTAGAAATCTATCTATCTCCTTCTTAAATATATTCAGTGACTTGGCCTCCACACAAGCCTCTTCCCCCCCAGGGGAAAGCCAGACCCTAACATCCCCCAAACCACACCCCAGTAACACATGCCCCAACACTCGCAAGAGTAACATTCGCGCCACAGAAGTGCCGGGCAATGACTATCTCCAACAAGCGAGAGTCTAACCACCTCCCCTTGACATTCAATGGCGTTACCATCGCTGAATCCCCCCACCAACAACATCCTGGGGGTCACCATTAACCAGAAACTTAACTGGACCAGCCACATAAATATTGTGGCAACAAGAGCAGGTCAGAGGCTGGGTATTCTGCGGCGAGTGTCTCACCTCCTGACTCCCCAAAGCATTTCCACTATCTACAAGGCACATTGAAACATATAAGATCCTTAGAGGGATTTACAGGGTAGATGCTGAGAGGCTGTTTCCCCGGGCTGTAGAGTCTAGAACTAGGGACCATAGTCTCAGAATAAGGTGTCGGCCTTTCTACCATCTACAAGGCACAAGTCAGGAGAGTGATGGAATACTCTCCACTTGCCTGGGTGAGTGCAGCTCCAACAACACTCAAGAAGCTCGACACCATCCAGGACAAAGCAGCCCGCTTGATTGGCACCCCATCCACCACCTTAAACATCCACTCCCTCCACCACCGGCGTACTGTGGCTGCAGTGTGCACCATCTACAAGATGCACTGCAGCAACTCGCCAAGGCTTCTTCAGCAGCACCTCCCAAACCCGCCACCTCTTCCACCTAGAAGGACAAGGGCAGCAGGCGCATGGGAACACCACCACCTCCAAGTCCCCTCCAAGTCACACACCATCCTGACTTGGAAATATATCGGCCGATCCTTCATCGTCGCTGGGTCAAAATCCTGGAACTCCCTCCCTAACAGCACTGTGGGAGCACCTTCACCACACGGACTGCAGCGGTTCAAGAAGGCGGCTCACCACCGCCTTCTCAAGGGGCGATTAGGGATGGGCAATAAATGCCGGCCTTGCCCGCGACGCCCACATCCCATAAGCGAATTTTAAAAAAGTAGAACAAGAGCAAGGATTCATTGCTTCTGCAGTGGGTAGCAGTTTGACCTCTGAGGTCAGAAAGGTGTGGGTTCACAGTCCCCACTTCAGAGACTTGCGACCCACTTGGGACTTGAGAGGTGAAGTCCTTAATCAGAGCCGCGGTTATAAAGGGCAGAACAAAGACTGGTAAAGATAATAGATCAACGCTTTGAAAACAATGCAGGCGATTTCATGAAATGGATGAAATGCTGTTGGAGGTCACATGGACTTCGGCCTCCAGATTCCCGATACATTTGCCCCGTTCGCACGAGGCTGGAGCTCTCGGTTGGGAGAATCTGCCACAGTGGTTAAAGCATGGTTCTTGCTGCATTTTGCTCTTCGACTGCAAACTTGCACAAATCAGGGAGGTGACGATCAGTATTTGAGATAAAAAAAAACCTTCGAACTAAAACATGAAACCAGAGTTGTACCTTCACACGCTCAGTATCTGTTAATACAAAAGCAATATACTGCGGATGCTGGAAATCTGAAATAACAACAGAAAACGCTGGAAATACTCAGCAGGCCAGGCAGCATCTGTGGAGAGAGAAACAGAGTTAACGTTCCAGGTCGATGTCTTGTCATTCATGTGGAAATTACTTATGAAATAATACTGGGAGACCTGCTGGTGGCGCTGTCCAGGGAGAGTATAAATAAATCAGATGCTGCCTGACCTGCTGAGTGTCTCCAGCATTTCCTGTTTTTATTTCAGTATCTGTTAATGTCGAGTGCCCAGGGATCCAGCATTAAATTCAGGCACGTGGGTTCACTTAAGAAGAGCAAAAAGTCTGGAAACTAAAATCAAAATAATGTTTGTGTCACCAGCATGATACCGGGGCTTAGGGGGTTAAATTCTGAGGGCAGGCTGCATAAACTGGGCTTGTATTCCCTTGAGTGGAGAAGGTTGAGCGGTGATCTGATCGAGGTGTTTAAGATGATCGAAGGATTGAATAGGGTAGATAGAATGAAAGAAAGGCTTGCATTTATATAGCGGCTTTCACGACCACCGGAGGTCCCAATGCGCTTTACAGCCAATGAAGGACTTTTTGAAGTGCGGTCACTGTTGTAATGTAGGAAACACAGCAGCCAATTTGCGCACAGCAAGCTCCCACAAACAGCAGTGTGATAATGACCAGATCACCTGTTTTTGTTATGTTGGTTGAGGGATAAATATTGGCCCCAGGACACAGGGGAGAACTCCCCTGCTCTTCTTCGAAATAGTGCCACGGGATCTTTTACGTCCACCTGAGAGAGCAGACGGGGCCTCGGTTTAACGTCTCATCCGAAAGACGGCACCTCCGACAGTGCGGCGCTCCCTCAGTACTGCCCCTCTGACATTGCAGCACTCCCTCAGTACTGCCCCTCCGACAGTGCGGCATTCCCTCAGTACTGCTGCTCTGACAGTGAGGCACTCCCTCAGTACTGCCCCTCCGACAGTGAGGCGCTCCCTCAGTACCGCCCCTCCAACAGTGCAGCACTCCCTCAGTACTGCCCCTCCGACAGTGCAGCGCTCCTACAGTACTGGCTCTCCGACAGTGCGGCGCTGCCTCAGTACTGCCCCTCCGACAGTGCAGTGTTCCCTCAGTACTGCCTCTCCGATAGTGCGGCTCTCCCTCAGTACCGCCCCTCCGACAGTGCAGCTCTCCCTCAGTACTGCCCCTCCGACAGTGCAGCGCTCCCTCAGTACTGCCTCTCCGACAGTGCGGCGCTCCCTCAGTACCGCCCCTCCGACAGTGCAGCTCTCCCTCAGTACTGCCCCTCCGACAGTGCAGCGCTCCCTCAGTACTGCCTCTCCGACAGTGCGGCGCTCCCTCAGTACTGCCCTCCGACAGTGCGGCGCTCCCTCAGTACTGCCCCTCCGACAGTGCGGCGCTCCCTCACTAATGCCCCTCTGACAGTGCGGCGCTCCCTCAGTACCACCCCTCCGACAGTGCGGCGCTCCCTCAGTACTGCCCCTCCGACAGTGCGGCGCTCCCTCAGTACCGCCCCTCCGACAGTGTGGCGCTCCCTCAGTACCGCCCCTCCGACAGTGCGGCGCTCCCTCAGTACTGCCCCCTCCGACAGTGCGGTGCTCCCTCAGTGCTGCCCCTCCGACAGTGCGGCGCTCCCTCAGTACTGCCCCCTCCGACAGTGCGGTGCTCCCTCAGTACTGCCCCTCCGACAGTGTGGCGCTCCCTCAGTACCGCCCCTCCGATAGTGCGGCGCTCCCTCAGTACTGCCCCTCCGACAGTGCGGCACTCCCTCAGTACCGCCCCTCCGACAGTGCGGCGCTCCCTCAGTACTGTCCCTCCGACAGTGCAGCGCTCCCTCAGTGCTGCCCCTCCGACAGTGCGGCGCTCCCTCAGTACTGCCCCTCCGACAGTGCGGCTCTCCCTCAGTACTGCCCCTCCGACAGTGCAGCGCTCCCTCAGTACTGCCCCTCCAACAGTGCGGCGCTTCCTCAGTACCACCCCTCCGACAGTGCGGAACTCCCTCAGTAATGCCCCTCCTGAAGGGATAATTACAAGTCCTACCCCTTTCGGACTACCCCAGATCAGGTGTATTCCCCAGACGTTTACCTTCAACTAAAGTTAGCGGTAGTCGGATCCTATAAGACGCTTAATTAGGTCTAAAGGTCAGACTACCTCTCCCTAAATGAAAGAAACGGTCTAAAGATGTTACCATCCTCCGGATAGTACTTTTAATAAGTTCAATTAGACTGTAACCTTCCGGACATTATGAGGGTCCGGAATACCCCCCAGAATTCTGCAACTCCTTTGAGTATACAGAAATTGAGTTCGCGAGATTGATACAAAATACTTCATGAGATTATTCTAAAAATATATAGATTTATTAAAGAACCGACATTTAGTAAACAGCTGCTATGACAATCGCAACTTTAATCGTTCAAAATACAAATAGCTTACATTTCTTATCAGAGATCTTTATTCTCAAATCTTAACTTCGTTACATTTCCACACTTCTACTTATTTCTTAATCCAGAATATCCACCAAAATCAAATACCTTGATTACCCGAGACTCAAAATTGAAAACTTACAGAGCATGTCTGTGAAGTTGAGAAACGCTTGTCTTCCCAGCGACTTCTGACTTTTCTGTTAGAAAAGGTCTATGTTTTATATCTTTTCTTCGTGGCTTATCCTTTGAAGTTTTTCTGATGATGTAAGCTAATTATTTCAAGTCATTCTTTGCTGACTTTATTCTATTCTTTATTGTGGTATCAGCTGTTAGCTTTTAGACTTGTCTCGTGTTTAGGTGTTTCAAAAACCTATCATAAAATGGTTATTATCGATTTATCTATTTGATGCCATTCTTAGGAAGTCTTTCTATTGAATTTCTAATACTACTTTAACTGGTTATTATCAGTGGTTGTGACTCCGTGGTATTCCAAGTTCAATACAAGAACAATGTAATTGCTTGGTGTTTCCATTGAAGTAATATTTTCAAAGTCGTCTTGTTTGTGTACCTTTTACAACTTGTAAATTAAAACCACTTTAACTAGTATCTTCATGCATTTCTATTTACTTCAATTGGTTTTTATCAGACCTCGGGACTCCATATTTCAAGCTTAACATTAAAACTATTTGTTCAGCAGGCGTTTTTTTTACTTGATGTCATTTCTTCAAAGCCTTCTGTAGGTATCATATTTACAATATGTAAATTGAAAACACTTTAACTCAGTGTTTACTTGTTTTCTAGCTATCTCAATTAGTTGCATATTTAATTCTGTTTCCTGTCTTATTTGAGGTTTTATTATGAAGGCTTGTGGTTGTTTAATATTCTAAGTTTCTGTTTGCATCAGTGTTAGCTTTTGACACTTTAAACTGGGTCATTCCATTGTTTTTCTCCCAAACTCTAGACATAGAGGAACCTCCAATGGTTTGCTTCAATAGGGGCTTTGTCTCTGTGTTTACAAACCAATTCCCATTTCAAAGCTTGTGGTGTTTTACAACTTTGTTTAACAACTGATCTTATCTCAGAAGCCTGTATTTCTGTTTTACGGCCTGTGTCGCCGAGGCTTTTAGATTTTTAAACCCAGTATGTCTTGTATTAATAATATCAAAAATCTATTTATAGGATGGTGTATTTTTCTGAATCCTGGCTATTCCTTCACACTCCAACAGTGCGGCACTCCCTCAGTACTGCCCTTCCGACAGTACGGCTCTCCCTCAGTACTGCCCCTCCGATAGTGCGGCGCTCCCTCAGTACTGCACCTCCGACAGTGCGGCGCTCCCTCAGTACTGCCCCTCTGACAGTGCGACATTCCCTCAGTACTGCCCCTCCGACAGTGCGACGCTCCCTCAGTACTGTCCCTCCGACAGTGCAGCACTCCCTCAGTACTGCCCCTCCGACAGTGCGACGCTCCCTCAGCACTGCCCCTCCGACCGTGCGGCGCTCCCTCAGAACTGCCCCTCCGACAGTGCGGCGCTCCCTCAGTACTGCCCCTCCGACAGTGCGGCGCTCCCTCAGTACTGCCCCTCCGACAGTGCGGCGCTCCCTCAGTACTGCCCCTCCGACAGTGAGGCGCTCCCTCAGTACTGCCCCTCCGACAGTGCGGCAATCCCTCAGTACTGCCCCTCCGACAGTGCGGCGCTCCCTCAGTACTGCCCCTCCGACAGTGTGGCGCTCCCTCAGTACTACCCCTCCGACAGTGCGGCGCTCCCTCAGTACTGCCCCTCCGACAGTGCAGCGCTCCCTCAGTACTGCCCCTCCGACAGTGCGGCGCTCCCTCAGTACTGCCCCTCCGACAGTGCGGCGCTCCCTCAGTACTGCCCCTCCGACAGTGCAGCGCTCCCTCAGTACTGTCCTGGGAGCGTCAGCCTAGATTTTGTGTCCAAGTCTCTGGAGTGGGACTTGAACCCACGACCTTCTTACCCCGAGGCGGGAATGCCACCCACTGAGCCACGGCTGACATCTCGACAGGCAAACGGCAGCGGGGGAAAAAAATAAATAACCCTCAGGCCACAGCGAGCTTGGGTTAGAAAAGTCTTTAGGTTGTGGGGAGAATTGGAGTCATGCGGGAGTTTACAGGTTGTGGGAATGAGCAGAATAGGAGATGAAAGGATGATTCTTAACTTCGAACCCACATCACTGACAGGCACTGAAGGACAACTGAAAAACAAAGCTTGCCTGAAAGATCAACAAAAATGATAGAACTGATGAAACATGATAAAATATCGTGAATGTGCAGGCACTTCCTGCGTAGACTCATTCTGCTCCATTTGAGGCCAGCTTGTGGTTTTTGTCGATCCCAATCACATGATTGGCAGTGACTGGTGTGGGTGGATGACTGTTCTCGAAGCTCTGATCATGGAAGATAGGACTTGCCTTTCTCCAGCGCCTTTCACCACCTCAGGATGTTCTCAAAGCGCTTCACAGCCAATGAAGCACTTTTTGAATTGTGGTCACTGCTGACATGTCGAAAACGCGGCCGTAGTTTGCACACAGCAAGCTCCCACAAACAGCAATGTGACAAAGGCCACATCATCTGTTTTAGGTGTTGTTTGAAGGATAAATATCACAGGAGCGCAAAATCTAGGCTGACATGCCAGGGCAGTACTGAGGGAGTGCCGCACTGTCGGAGGGGCAGTACTGGGGGAGCGCCGCACTGTCGGAGGGGCAGTACTGGGGGAGCGCCGCACTGTCGGAGGGGCAGTACTGAGGGAGCGCCGCACTGTCACAGGGACAGTACTGAGGGAGCGCCGCACTGTCGGAGGGGCAGTACTGAGGGAGCGCCGCACTGTCGGAGGGGCAGTACTGAGGGAGAGCTGCACTGTCGGAGGGGCAGTACTGAGGGAGCGCTGCACTGTCGGAGGGGCAGTACTGAGGGAGCGCTGCACTGTCGGAGGGGCAGTACTGAGGGAGCGCCGCACTGTTGGAGGGGCAGTACTGAGGGAGCACTGCACTGTCGGAGGGGCAGTACTGAGGGAGCGCTGCACTGTCGGAGGGGCAGTACTGAGGGAGCACTGCACTGTCGGAGGGGCAGTACTGAGGGAGCGCTGCACTGTCGGAGGGGCAGTACTGAGGGAGCGCTGCCCCTCCGACAGTGCGGCGCTCCCTCAGTACTGCCCCTCCGACAGTGCGGCGCTCCCTCAGTACTGCCCCTCCGACAGTGCGGCGCTCCCTCAGTACTGCCCCTCCGACAGTGCGGCGCTCCCTCAGTACTGCCTCTCCGACAGTGCGTCGCTCCCTCAGCACTGCCCCTCCGACAGTGCGGCGCTCCCTCAGTACTGCCCCTCCGACAGTGCAGCACTACCTCAGTACTGCCCCTCCGACAGTGCCGCGCTCCCTCAGTACTGCCCCTCCGACAGTGCGCGCTCCCTCAGTACTGCCCCTCCCACAGTGCGGCGCTCCCTCAGTACTGCCCGTCCGACAGTGCGGCGCTCCCTCAGTACTGCCCCTCCGACAGTGCGGCGCTCCCTCAGTATTGCCCCTCCGACAGTGCGGCGCTCCCTCAGTACCGCCCCTCCGACAGTGCGGCGTTCCCTCAGTACTGCCCCTCCGACAGTGCGGCACTCCCTCAGTATTGCCCCTCCGACAGTGCAGCGCTCCCTCAGTACCGCCCCTCCGACAGTGCGGCGTTCCCTCAGTACTGCCCCTCCGACAGTGCGGCGCTCCCTCAGTACCGCCCCTCCGACAGTGCGGCGCCCCCTCAGTACTGCCTCTCCGACAGTGCGGCGCTCCCTCAGTACGGCCTCTCCGACAGTGCGGCCCCTCCGACAGTGCGGCGCTGTTAGTGTCGGCCTAGCTTTATGTGCTCAAGTCTGTGGAGCGGGACTTGAACCCACAACCTTCTGACTCAGAGGCGAGTGTGCTACCCACTGGGCCACAACTGACACCATCGGGAGAAACTGTTTCCACTGGCAGGAGGGTCGGTAACCAGAGGACACAGATTTAGGGTGATTGGCAAAAGAACCAGAGGGGGAGATGAGCAGACATTGTTTTATGCAGCGAGTTGTGATCTGGAACGCGCTTCCTGAAAGAGCGGTGGAAGCAGATTCAATAATAACTTTCAAAAGAGGAATTGGATATATAATTGAAGGGGAAAGATTTGCAGGGCTGTGGGGAAAGAGCAGGCGGGGAGTGGGACTAATTGGAGAGCTCGTTCAAAGAGCCGGCACAGACACGATGGGCCGAATGGCCTCCTTCTGTGCTGTATTATACTGTGAAACACCAGCTCATATGGAACTGACACAGACCGAGATAACATCTGATTTCAGTGGGTTCCAGCATGGTCCGCGTGAGCGCTAACCAAAGGAGACTTCCTGAGCGGAAAGCTTTAGTCTCACTTCGTGTAAGTGTGCAGGCCTTCAGAACGTAATGAGATCCTGTGGTCCTTGAGAATTACTCATTGCACACACAGCGCTGCAGATGAAAAGGAACTGAGAAGAGGTTCGCAGCTTTGGAGTCCCGGGGAGACCCTTCCCGCAGACCGTCTCGAAAATGTCCGTCTCTGTCGCCGGCCTGCACTCGCTTCTCTGGATCAGCCTCATCTGGCTTCCCATTCCAGGTAATGTCACCCTTCCTCTCGCTGCTCCTGTTCTCCGCGCTCTCTCTCTCTCGCTGTTTCGCCGGCGGATGCATTTTAAACTGAGGCTTTGCTCAGCGGATCGTACAGCGCAGAAGGAGGCCGTTCGGCCCATCATGCCTGTGCCAGCTCTTTGAACAAGCTCTCCAATTAGTCCCACTCCCCCTGCTCTTTCCCCACAGCCCTGCAAACTTTTCCCCTTCAAGTATTTCTCCAATTCCTCTTTTGAAAGTTACTATTGAATCTGCTTCCACCGCCCTTTCAGGCAGCGCATTCCAGATCACAACAACTCGCTGCGTAAAAGAAAAATTCTCCTCATCTCCCCTCTGGTTCTTTTGCCAATGACCTTAAATCTGTGACCTCTGGTTACCCACCCTCCTGCCACTGGAACCTGTTTCTCCTTATTTACTCTATCAAAACCCTTCATGATTTTGAACACCTCGATTAACTGTATTTAACTATATTAACTATATTATACTTGCATTGGAGGCAGTTCAGAGACGATTCACTCGGTTAATTCCAGAGATGAGGTGGTTGACTTATGAGGAAAGGTTGAGCAGGCTGGGCCTATACTCATTGGAATTTAGAAGAATGAGAGGTGATCTTATCGAAACATATAAGATACTGAGGGGGCTCGACAGGGTAGATGCAGTGAGGATGTTTCCCCTTGTGGGGAATCTAGAACTCGGGGGCACCGTCTCAGAATAAAGGGTCGCCTTTTAGAACTGAGATGAGGAGGAATTTCTTCTCTCAGAGGGTCGTAAATCTGTGGAATTCTCTGCCCCAGAGAGCCGTGGAGGCTGGGTCATTAAATACATTTAAAGTGGAGATAGACAGATTTTTGCAAGATAAGGGAGTGAAGGGTTATGGGGAGCGGGCGGGGAAGTGGCTTTGAGCCCAAGATCAGCCATGATCTTATTGAATGGCGGAGCAGGCTCGAGGGGCCAAGTGGCCTATTCCTGCTCCTATTTCTTCTGTTATGTTTTTAAATCTCCCCTTAACCTTCTCTGCTCCAAGGAGAACAACCCCAGCTTCTCCAGTCTCTCCACGTAACTGAAGACACTCATCCCCTGGTACCGTTCTAGTTAATCTCCTCTACACCCTCTCTAAAGCCTCGACCTCCTTCCTTAAAGTGCGGTGCCCAGAATTGGACGCAATACTCCGGCTGAGGCCCAACCAGTGATTTAGAAATTTACATTACTCTGTCCAAACCCCTTTGTGAATTTGGCTGTTTGCGTGGGATCGTGCTGTGCGTGGGATCGTGCTGTGCGCGGGGTCTTGCTTCGCGCAACATGGTGGCATAGCAACACTTTTGGGTGGCGTGGAAGACCCGCTTACCTCCGTTACCCCAGCACCAAATGTAAACGCCTAGCGCTGATACCGGCCCCGTTAAATCTTCCCCCGAACTTCCCGGCTCTGAGGTGAACAACCGTCTTGGCTTTTTTTCTTCCCCCCCCGACACACAGCTGCGCTGGGGAAATATTCCATCCGTCAGAGTCCGACCTCCCTCTCCGTGAGGGAAGGGCAACCGATTCACATCGACTGCAGTTTCAATTCAAGTGGCGGAGAGGAGCTCGAGACCGTGGTCTTCAAATGGACGGTGGGAAATATCAGCCTCCATTCAACCCAGACGTTTTCGAACAGGACCTATTGGAATAGTGCGGAGCTCTCAAAGGAAGGGGTGCGGGTTGAGGCCGATTTAAAGAGGAAACTCACAACCCTGCTGGTGGACCAGGCGAGGAGGAACGATGGAGGAGTCTACGTGTGTGAGATCTCAATCATCAAACCGTTGAAAGAACAACGAGATCTCCTCGGCAACGGGACTGTGGTCACCGTACTGGGTAAATTCGCTTTTCTCATTAGTGGTGGGGGGAGGGGAGGAGATGGCAGAGTTGACAACACCAGCTTTTCACACTGGTATCATGGTAACGATCACTGTCGAACTACACAGACAATGCAGGCGGTGTAATTGGACCACACTCGCTTTTAAACAGCGGTCGTCAGGATGGGGCAATGTAAGGAGTGAGGGCCGGGGAGAGAGAAGGCGGGTTAGCATTTCATGGGTACTGGCTCTCACAGGGGTACAGTTCCACAGACACTGACTCTCACTGGGGTACAGTTCCACAGACACTGACTCTCACTGGGGTACAGTTCCACAGACACTGACTCTCACTGGGGTACAGTTCCACAGACACTGACTCTCACTGGGGTACAGTTCCACAGACACTGACTCTCACTGGGGTACAGTTCCACAGACACTGACTCTCACTGGGGTACAGTTCCACAGACACTGACTCTCACTGGGGTACAGTTCCACAGACACTGACTCTCACTTGGGCACAGTTCCACAGACACTGACTCTCACTGGGGTACAGTTCCACAGACACTGACTCTCACTGGGGTTCAGTTCCACAGACACTGACTCTCACTGGGGTACAGTTCCACAGACACTGACTCTCACTGGGGTACAGTTCCACAGACACTGACTCTCACTGGGGCACAGTTCCACAGACACTGACTCTCACTGGGGTACAGTTCCACAGACACTGACTCTCACTGGGGTTCAGTTCCACAGACACTGACTCTCACTGGGGTACGGTTCCACAGACACTGACTCTCACTGGGGTGCAGTTCCACAGACACTGACTCTCACTGGGGTACAGTTCCATAGACACTGACTCTCACTGGGGTACAGTTCCACACACACTGACTCTCACTGGGGCACAGTTTCACAGACACTGACTCTCACTGGGGTACAGTTCCACAGACACTGACTCTCACTGGGGTTCAGTTCCACAGACACTGACTCTCACTGGGGTACAGTTCCACAGACACTGACTCTCACTGGGGTACAGTTCCACAGACACTGACTCTCACTGGGGCACAGTTCCACAGACACTGACTCTCACTGGGGTACAGTTCCACAGACACTGACTCTCACTGGGGTTCAGTTCCACAGACACTGACTCTCACTGGGGTACGGTTCCACAGACACTGACTCTCACTGGGGTGCAGTTCCACAGACACTGACTCTCACTGGGGTACAGTTCCATAGACACTGACTCTCACTGGGGTACAGTTCCACACACACTGACTCTCACTGGGGTACAGTTCCACAGACACTGACTCTCACTGGGGTACAGTTCCACAGACACTGACTCTCACTGGGGTACAGTTCCATAGACACTGACTCTCACTGGGGTTCAGTTCCACAGACACTGACTCTCACTGGGGTACAGTTCCACACACACTGACTCTCACTGGGGTACAGTTCCACAGACACTGACTCTCACTGGGGTACAGTTCCACAGACACTGACTCTCACTGGGGTACAGTTCCACAGACACTGACTCTCACTGGGGTTCAGTTCCACAGACACTGACTCTCACTGGGGTACGGTTCCACAGACACTGACTCTCACTGGGGTGCAGTTCCACAGACACTGACTCTCACTGGGGTACAGTTCCATAGACACTGACTCTCACTGGGGTACAGTTCCATAGACACTGACTCTCACTGGGGTTCAGTTCCACAGACACTGACTCTCACTGGGGTACAGTTCCACACACACTGACTCTCACTGGGGTACAGTTCCACAGACACTGACTCTCACTGGGGTACAGTTCCACAGACACTGACTCTCACTGGGGTACAGTTCCAGAGACACTGACTCTCACTGGGGTTCAGTTCCACAGACACTGACTTTCACTGGGGTACGGTTCCACAGACACTGACTCTCACTGGGGTGCAGTTCCACAGACACTGACTCTCACTGGGGTACAGTTCCATAGACACTGACTCTCACTGGGGTACAGTTCCACACACACTGACTCTCACTGGGGTGCAGTTCCACAGACACTGACTCTCACTGGGGTACAGTTCCATAGACACTGACTCTCACTGGGGTTCAGTTCCACAGACACTGACTCTCACTGGGGTACAGTTCCACACACACTGACTCTCACTGGGGTACAGTTCCACAGACACTGACTCTCACTGGGGTACAGTTCCACAGACACTGACTCTCACTGGGGTACAGTTCCACAGACACTGACTCTCACTGGGGTACAGTTCCACAGACACTGACTCTCACTGGGGTACAGTTCCACAGACACTGACTCTCACTGGGGTTCAGTTCCACAGACACTGACTCTCACTGGGGTACGGTTCCACAGACACTGACTCTCACTGGGGTGCAGTTCCACAGACACTGACTCTCACTGGGGTACAGTTCCATAGACACTGACTCTCACTGGGGTACAGTTCCACACACACTGACTCTCACTGGGGTACAGTTCCACAGACACTGACTCTCACTGGGGTACAGTTCCATAGACACTGACTCTCACTGGGGTTCAGTTCCACAGACACTGACTCTCACTGGGGTACAGTTCCACACACACTGACTCTCACTGGGGTACAGTTCCACAGACACTGACTCTCACTGGGGTACAGTTCCACAGACACTGACTCTCACTGGGGTACAGTTCCACAGACACTGACTCTCACTGGGGTTCAGTTCCACAGACACTGACTCTCACTGGGGTACGGTTCCACAGACACTGACTCTCACTGGGGTGCAGTTCCACAGACACTGACTCTCACTGGGGTACAGTTCCATAGACACTGACTCTCACTGGGGTACAGTTCCACAGACACTGACTCTCACTGGGGTACGGGTTCCACAGACACTGACTCTCACTGGGGTACGGGTTCCACAGACACTGACTCTCACTGGGGTACGGATTCCACAGACACTGACTCTCACTGGGGTACAGTTCCACGGAGACTGACTCTCACTGGGGTATGGGTTCCACAGACACCGACTCTCACTGGGCTACAGTTCCACAGACACTGACTCTCACTGGGGTACAGGTTCCACAGACACTGACTCTCACTGGGGTACAGCTCCACAGACACTGACTCTCACTGGGGTTCAGTTCCACAGACACTGACTCTCACTGGGGTACAGTTCCACACACACTGACTCTCACTGGGGTACAGTTCCACAGACACTGACTCTCACTGGGGTACAGTTCCACAGACACTGACTCTCACTGGGGTACAGTTCCACAGACACTGACTCTCACTGGGGTTCAGTTCCACAGACACTGACACTCACTGGGGTACGGTTCCACAGACACTGACTCTCACTGGGGTGCAGTTCCACAGACACTGACTCTCACTGGGGTACAGTTCCATAGACACTGACTCTCACTGGGGTACAGCTCCACACACACTGACTCTCACTGGGGTACAGTTCCACAGACACTGACTCTCACTGGGGTACAGTTCCATAGACACTGACTCTCACTGGGGTTCAGTTCCACAGACACTGACTCTCACTGGGGTACAGTTCCACACACACTGACTCTCACTGGGGTACAGTTCCACAGACACTGACTCTCACTGGGTTACAGTTCCACAGACACTGACTCTCACTGGGGTACAGTTCCACAGACACTGACTCTCACTGGGGTTCAGTTCCACAGACACTGACTCTCACTGGGGTACGGTTCCACAGACACTGACTCTCACTGGGGTGCAGTTCCACAGACACTGACTCTCACTGGGGTACAGTTCCATAGACACTGACTCTCACTGGGGTACAGTTCCACAGACACTGACTCTCACTGGGGTACGGGTTCCACAGACACTGACTCTCACTGGGGTACGGGTTCCACAGACACTGACTCTCACTGGGCTACAGTTCCACAGAGACTGACTCTCACTGGGGTATGGGTTCCACAGACACTTACTCTCACTGGGCT